>VYZQ01006960.1:14684-48897 GCA_013400655.1 Mystacornis crossleyi | reverse complement strand
GGGAATTGCTTTGTAAGTCACTTTTAAGCAGATGGAAAGTGAGCAAGTCCTGAGCAGTGTGTGGCACTCCAACTGATGCAACCCTTGTGACTCACCAGAGTCTGTTGAACTGAGAGATGCAAGAAGTTACAAGCAGGAAACTGTCTAAGAAGTTACAATTTTGCGCTGGCACAGTCGGCCTGCCTGAAAGAGAGGGCAGGCTGGGGAGGGGCACCCTGGCAGGTAGCCTGAAAACTCAAACCAGGAACTGCTGGAACAAAGAGTGGAGTTGGACCTGAAAGGACAGCAGGAAGCCGGGCTCACTGTGAGCTGCACTTGAAGGTCAGCTGATCTAAGGCCTTAATTCCACTACTCTGCAGTTTTTTCTTATTTCTATTCCTCCACTTTGTGACCCAGTCAAACATTTTCAACAGGTTTAGTTGTTAAACTGATACTGAGAGCAGCATGGAAAACCCTTGCCCATAGAATTGGTTTTGTCTTGGTCATTTTGGTTCTGTCTTCCTGTGTTCTCATAAAGTGATAAATGCATTTGCAGTCAATGCCACTCTGCAGCAGTTTGATGCTGGAGAACCTGGGACCTGGTTAAGTCGTCAGCTGTATTGTCACAATACTCCAGAGAGTCAGGGAACTGCAGCTGACACGGTTTTACAAGCAAGGGAATTGGGAAGGAGAGGCACTCTGACTTACCTCCACCAGGTGAAAACCCATGGCAGAGGAAGACATTGGGCATAAGGGCTTCAATAGGATCTGAACATTTGGCTCCCCCTTCCTACTGTGAGGTGACCTCCCCCCACCTTTTGAAGCTTGCCACATCACCACTGCTCCACTCTGCTTTTCCTCCAGATGTAAAAGCTGAACAAAATGACAATCAGATGTTTCCATATTAATAAAATTGAATACCGGGAAAAGCAATAGGGAGGAGACAACTCCCAGCTGGTGTTGGCAAGGACTGGTACTATGATGCTTGAGTTAATTTGTTACGACTTTTGTGCATCGAAACATAAACAAGCTCCTGACTGCTATTAGAAGTTGGCTCCAAGAAATGACAAGACATACAAAAAGTCAGAAGGGATTTCTAAGGTTCAAATATGGAAGAAGTGATTTCTCACTTGTGGGCACCGTTAAATCCGTTTGCCTCTGACCTAAGGAACCGCATACATAGGAGGGGAAGGTGGTAGAGTCCAGTGACAAAGCAACAACCAAAATTAAGATTTGCTACAAGACCCTAAACGAATCAATCGCTCCATGTTAACTATTTGAATTCTCTATTTTTGAAGTGCAGATAAACAGTAGGTTCCCTACATTTGCCAAGTAATCTCAGCTGCAGATTATATTAGGATAAGAGCACATTTGTTTCAAGAATAGACAATGATCAAATAAGGAAACCTTTCAGTTCTAACACTAACTTCAGTAACTAAGATAGAAGGCTAATAAGTGCAAGAAGAAATAAAGAAAATTTCCTTACCTCCATAATTATAAAAGGCATCTCGCTCCTTCGTTTGAACCACTATCCCAACAACATCCACCTGTCTTACTGGATGTCCATTATAAAAGAATATACCTAGGCACAAGACATTCTTGATTAGTGTAACTATTTCTTTCAACACCATACCCTGCATAGTCACATTTGTCAGTAAAAAAACATACTTTCTTACATATTTAACATATCTTAAATTATACAGTGCCTACACAGGAAAAATCCCCTGAATCACTGAAGACTAGGAACACTAAAAGGAGAAAGTATCAGCTCTACTTAGGATACCAAAAAGCTTGCTTTTGTAGGGTGTCAGAACCTTATTAACCTCTTGTTTTCTTGCACATTTGGATCTGAAAAACAGTTTGTGTGCTGCAAGCATTAGTGGGGTTTTGTTTGTTTGTTTTGTTGTTTTATTGGGGGTTTCGTTTTGCTTTGCTTTGTTGTTTTGATGTTTGGTTTGGAGTTTTTTTATATCTTCATAAGGCTTCAGAATAAATAATAGAACACAAAGGAAGCAGTTTGAGTTTCTCACAATGCAGCTGTTCCTGATTAAGGCAGAGCCTCTGAAAGGAAAACTAACATAATTCTGTCTTTCATTTCTAGAAGAACAGGAGCCGTGGGGGCAGGGGGGAGCAACAGCCCTCTCAGACTGCAGAGTACACTACTGCAGTCATTGTGGACTGCATCCTGAACCTCAGTTTCTGAAAACACACGTTCTAAAAACATCCCTTCAAAGCTATTTTTGTGCATCTATAAAGATAACTTGAATAACACTTAGAAACATGTCCAGGAACCGTGAGAAATCAGAGCCCAGTGGACTCTGACAGCACTGAGATTGTCTCACTCTGTAATCCCTTTCAAGAGAGTGACAAACGTTGTTAACAAACACCAATGTAAACATCATACACTGAGGCTTCACAGTCCACCAGCAGGAGGAAAATAGGGCAATAAGCTCCAAATAAACCCTGGGCTGGCTAGTTTTTAGTGAATGTGTTTTCTGCAGTTTTCAAATACTGCTGCTTTACTGAAATAAGCCATCTGGGATGTTCAATAACTGTCTTCTGAAAACTAGATAACTCGAGGGACTCAGAAGGGAACATTTGGCTCCATACACTGTGGCAAGTGTTATTCTTACAAAGGGAAGGAGAAACATGGCAGCAAGGGAGTCAGAAAAATGTTCTGTATAAAAAAAACCCAAAACCAAAATCCAAAAATAACTTGTCCTACATAGCTGGCAGCCTTAAATGAGCCTGGAATTAACTTTCTTCACGCAAGACAGAGAGAACACACAAAAGTTCAGAAGAAATCAGAGGTGATCAGCCAAGCAGCTCATAAGCAGAAGTTTTGCTCATGAAAATCCACTGCAATGTTCTGAGGATGCATCTATGGCTACCATCTCAGATCTGGCTATACTAATCGTGCAGTCACTGGTCAGGTCTGGCATAGAGAATGTTTAGCAGGTCTGTCCACTTGTCTCTCATTGCATTTACCAGGGTACAGATAAACACTGCTATGGAAACCCCCAGTGGAGATGCTCCCGGTGTGTGTAGTCATTCACTGAATCTTACAACATCTCAGTAGAAGGTCTGGGCTAGTTCCAGGGTAAGTCTGTAGAGCAGAGACTACAAGCTCCTGATTATGCAAACAAGCAACATGTTATTATGTTTGTTTCCCAGTTAGTAAGCTGAGTTTTGGCAGATGACAGAGACCAAATAAAACTGGTTCTCTCCATCCCCATAAATTCACATAGAACTCCACCCTTACTCTCCAAGAAATGACCCGAATTAATTTGAAGAATGAAATTATATTTAACCTATTAAAAGTTGTTGGACTTGATGACTTCAAGGTGTTAATTACATCTCCTGTCAGTTTATTTGTTCAAATTAAGTCCATATTGGCAGCAATAAAAATATTTTAAATATTTGAAGCTATGGACAAACGCATTCAGTGAGGTTCCTAATAACCCAGTAAACAACACACAGAACAATATGCCATTGCCACAACAGCCAGAGCAGTGCTACACGGGGCTATAGATACAGAGCTCTCGAGGGCAAGTGCTGGTCATGTCCGTACCAGCATCACTGTGCTGTTTGCCATTGCTTTAATTATTATTACCTCGTTCTATGCTATTTGTAGCTTCCCTTGTTTGTTGATAAGCTGTCACAAAGCAATGGTGCGTGATAACTCTGAGGAAAACTCATCTCCATGATGTGATTATGTGTTACAACTGAGTTTGACACCCACTCTCATTGCAAGGCTGCTAAGACAACACAATTGCTGTTTTTATCTGGGAGGTTTTCCAGCCTTCTTGTCACCATTTATAGCAGCAGAGTAATTGGCCAGGTTTACTGCTTCCCTCTGTGTTGTTTTAAGGGATTAGTCACTGTGGCATCAAATCCTAATGCTTAAAAATGGAAAGAAAAAACTCATTAGGTCATGCAGTCCATTTCCTCAGGGCCAATACAAGACCACTTTGTACAGTAAATTCCTGGCAATGTGTACAGTCGGGATATGAACAATCCCAGTGAAGGGCATCCCACCTTTTTCCTGGGAAGGCTGTGCCATGGTCTAACAGATGTCACTCTAGGGATGTTTTTCCTGACATTCAGTCTGTTTCTTTCCATTCTCCCTAGTTACAACTTTTTGTTTTGCACTCATGCATTCTTAATTACCATTACTTAATGACTGATTTATAGCCAATCATATACTTAGCTTCAGCTGGTCTTTAAAAGCTCGTTAAAGGCAGGAAGCATTGACAACAAACACCTACATTCTTCCTTCCCCAAAAGGTATTAATTTTAGTGTTTTTGTTGTGCTATCATTTGTTGCCAATAAATAAGATATGCTGAAAAATGTCTGGTTTGGTATATACACGGCACAAGGAGAATGAACAAAATTCAGGATGTTGGTTCTAGGAAATTTCATTTTATTTGAAGTTTGGTTTAGAAAATTATGCAGGATTGCAGGCAAGCTTAAATGTGCAGAATGCCAGATGCACAGTAAGTGGAGAAAGCTCAAATGTACCAAATGTAAAGGCTGATATTTGACATGACAGATACCACCTCCTTAGGATCATCTTAAAAAAAAACAAAGGTAATAACAAAACTGAAAAAGTTCCTGAAGCAGAAGCCAAGTCAGTTAAGTAAAAGAACAGGAAGAGAAGTAAGAAGGGAAATTCAGGCAATTTAGAGGTAAAAAAAGAGAGCAGAACTGTACTTCCTAGGATTGTTCCTGCTATCATGAAACATTTTTCATGTTTATAAGATTAATTATTCTGAATACACTCTCACATGTGTATGTACTAATGTCCAAGTCCAAACTACAATCCAGTTCTGCTGACACCGAATTGTTTTGTATGTTGTTTGAAAACAATTAAAATTTCTGTAACTGAGGGAGAACAATTTTTACCAGATACCTTACTAGAAGACTTTTATAAGACCATTTTAAAAGGCCTCTAAATAAAACTTACTGTAGGAAAAACATCAGCAACAGTCTGTAGCCTAATTCTTGCAATGGATTTAAGACAAAAGTCTCCACCACATTAAATAACAAAGATACAGATATATTGGTATTTGTGGTTTGTGAAGTCCCTATGTACATAAACGCAGTTGTGAGAAGTGCAAAAAAACCACCAGTCCTTCATTTCTCCAAAAATAGCACTGCTGCTATCCTTGCTGTTAAAGAACACTGAAGAAGAATGACAAAGCCTACAAGGCAGAGCATATTAAAACAGGTAAACAGGGCTACTTTGTCTCCATGGACAGAAAAAAAAATATTAAAACCACAAACAAAACACCAAAACCAAAGACACACACTCTGCTTAGGGTTTATTGCTTTTCCTCATTAATTCTAAGTTCTTTGGGTTCCTCTCTGATAATCTTGCACCTTGTCAAGCTTCAGTTGGGAGTAATGAACCCTTCCACAGCAGAAGACACACTGCAGTCTCTTTAAAGTCTGTGTAGTGAAAACAGCAACTCAAGGTCAGAGCCGTGTTGCTTCAGCCAATGCCCACACGTGGGTGACACTGGCTGCAGACCAGCAGGACACAGACTGCAAAGCAGACAATTGCCAGCAATGGCTCAGGAAGAAAAGGTGTGGGGCAACATCCAGCATGGAGGCCAGAATTTACAATAAGGTTGTTCCAAAGTATGAAGAATGTCATATATCTATCATATCTAGAAATTAAGGAGACAAAACCTCAAAACTTGTATCTGTTTTATAATGTATTAATATCCACAGGCAAAAGCAAAATCACACATCCAGCAATGTCAGCAACTGTCAAAATTTTGCAAAAAACGTAGACAGTGGATAGAACACATATGGCCAGAAAAGACCTGCATTTTTAGAATTAACTTCATCAGAATATAACAAGCACTACCACACAGAAGAAACACAACATTACCTTAACATAAAAGAGGTTCTGGAGAGAAAGAAAAGCCATTTTAACAAATATACTTTATTTTTCACATACATTTCACATACAACCTGTTGTTCTTAGAGCTGTTAAAAGATACTAACGTCACTTAGCTTAAGCATATGGAAAACTACTTTACTGATGTTTGTGAAGTATTCTTCAATCTCTTGATAAAAAACACCACATAAATCAGTTATAATATTGTGTGTATCATAATCAGCACATACAAATACATACCTGGCACCTGTTTAGATTCTCTCATTTCTGTAATATCTTTAATATAGAGTTTTGCAAATGCAGAAAATACAGGATCTATCCCCCAGTGCAGAGAAGGCGTCTCTTCTTCATGCTTCTTGGACTCAGACTGCATCCAAAACCTGTGAACACAGGACTGGTAATTGTTTTCTACACGGGTGAAGAGCTGTTCACATATGCCCCAAGTAAATGAAAAAACAGCTCATGAGTTTACACACAATAACACAGCAGAGCTGAGGATGAGACACTGGAGTTTATCTAATATAATGTTATATTTATTTATCAATATTTCATGTGTCACCACATGAAATATTCAAAGTATCAATACTCATGATCTGCTTGAAGCACTGAGAATCCAGGAATGGCATTTTCCCCAGTAACTTCAAATGAAATAGAATTTCAGGGATTTTTCCTCTCTGAATCCATCAACAGAGAACTGAAGTCAACATTTGCTTTAAAGAGCAGGATTGTGGGATCCTAAGTGCTTGCTTTCCATACAGATGATTATTATTCCCCCCATCATTCCCTTTCCCTCCCCTAATGTATTCTTCTCATTGTTCATCCTGTGCTTTATTGTGGAGTGGAGGGAGGATGACTTTATTGAAAACAAAAGCAGCCATCCCTTCTTTATTTTGGGCATGTAGTCTCCATTAACTTTGGAATTGTTACTTTCCCCTTTTACCCTTTCAGATTTCACAGTTTAATATGTGCCGTCTTCTGCCAGTACAGATCCAATTCTCTGCTTATCACAGTGTTGATGTCAAAAACCTCAGTACTCAATTCACAAGTTCCTCATAAAGATTTGAAAGCTGAAATACTTTCTATCAACTTCTCCTGTATAGATAGGTACATTGTTCCTGCAAGGCTTTCCAGCTCACCCTCCAGTGGGTGTCAGCCCCTTGCAGCTCTAAGTCAAAGGTGCCTAGTGGACTGACTTTGAATAGTGGGTAATAGGGCTGAGATTCGGCAGCTCCAGTCTCCTGAGAGGAAGCAGCTCCCAGTGATCTCTGCAGCGTGGGAGAAGCACTGGTAGCTACTGATGTAGAGGCAACACGCCATGAACATCACGATAGCCTCTTGCTTCACTGAGAAACTATGGAGCCTGGATTCTGCATGGTTTCTGTTTTAATGCTTAAACTTTAATTTGAGGCAAGGGAAAAGAAAAAGGGTGTAGCACAACATGCAAGAGTGTTGCTGACATCTACTCTATACTGCGTACAGAACTGCAGTTGACAATTCGATTCCTGTCCAACTTTTATTTTATTTTACTTAAGTATGAAAGGTCAGTGTTATTTATCCTTTCCTGGACTGGTCAATTCCTTGGTGAGATGTTGAAAATATTTGATTTAGTCAGTTCCAGCAGTCACTTCACCATTGAGTAACAAACTGAAATAGTTTTTTTTACACCTGGATTCATGTCTCTCTCCCCGCACTACAGACAGCTCTTCCCAGACTTTCCTTTTTGCACCTGCAAGACCTACTCAAAAATGTCACACTACTCTTTTCTCACTCAAGTCTCCCCATGAAGCACCCTTTTTCTGCTGCTGTATTGAGACACTGCTCAATAGAAATTTAGAAATTAAGCCGTTAAGTGTATGATCTTAACACAAGCTGCTATTCCTCCATATGACGGTTCTTTGGATACTTGCTACAGTCTATGACAAATTTAGACCATAAAGTTTCTCAAGAGAACAAATGGTTTGAACCTGTATTTTAGTTGGCATGCTCATTTTCTTAACAAAATTAATCTCCTCATCTCTCTATTTTTGCTTGCAGTCTAGTACAAAGTTATATTCCTTTCTGCTTCACACCCCCCAATTTACTCCGCATGGTTACAAAGCCTGTCACAGCTCAGCACCTGTTTTTCCTCCTAGACAGACAGCAGACTGAGATAACCAGCCAAAAAGAGACAATCAGGTAACAAGTCTGTCTAGCCATTTGTATTTTGGGTAAACAGACACTCATTGGGGCAAGAAGCAGAACTCACCCCTGCACACGTGTGCATCTGAGGGGAAATCAGTGAAGCAGCTCCACTGCAGATATTAAAAATATCTGTAGTTTGGTGTTTCAATAGCCTGTTGTCAGGCCTGAAATGCCCAAATATTAATAGATCAAGTCCAAACCACACTTTTAGCTCAAATTAAGCATCTCCCCAAAATTTTTTACTGCTTCCCTGTTCTAAAGGGAGATTTCTGCAGCAAAAGCTCTTTCTATCTCAGAAAGTACTGGGAGTTAAATCTCAGATTCTGGAGCTTCCTTCTGACTCCCAGGCCTTGTTACAGCTCTTCATTGGAGAGCTCTTCACTTTACACCCATCATATGTCTTTATGTAGAGATCACTCTGCTTGGTTCAAGCCTGCTACAGACACACAATGCTTTATCTCACAGATCTGGCAAAGATTCCCTGAAAAAAAACTAAATCATGCCCCCAGCATTATGAAGGCATCACAAGATTCCTTGAAGTCCACAGGACAAATTTGCTGAAGCCCTGAGTTACAGACATTCCACCCACACCAGGCTGGGACAGTGAAACCGTACTCCAGCCACCCCCTCACTTTCAGCAGTGTCTGACAGGCACATGAGGGCATTCTGCACAGCACTCAGCGCCTTCCCCGGCCTCTTCACAGTCCCAAGAGCCCTCCCAATCCCTGACACCACCCAAAACCAAGCCTATTTTCTTCCTTCCCTCCCAAGTGGCCACTTGGTAGCTACATTTGAACAGTGGCCTATTTCAAGCCAAAAGCTTGTGGTAGTTGGAAGGAAAAGATATTTAGTGCCTCCTGGATGTACTGCTTGCCTCCATACACTGCTAGGACCAGTCCATTCTGCTCAGTAGTTGTCTGTCTGCTCCTATAGCAAAGCAAGATGTAAGCTATTTCCAAAGTATTCAGGGAGTTTCCAAGCTTGTTTCAGGCAGACTGAGAGTATTAGAAAACATAATTCCTACAAGGCTGACAAACTTCTTCCAATCAATTTATCTTTTGCTATATAATAGTATCTTCCCGTAAGTTTTCTTAAGTTGGCGCAGGAAGGCTCTCCATCCCGGGATTAATTAATGAGTCATCCTGGCAAAAGTGGAACTTTCCATTATGCTTGAAGTGTTTTCAGCTCTTAACTGGTACCATTGGTGATATGCTATCAGCAAGGAAGATAAAAGCTGCCCTGTACAACATAGATCCAAGGGGCAAATAGGGGCATTGTGGAGATGCACAACGTTATAATCAATGCGAACCAGAGAGCAAACAATAGACAATTCTGAACGGATACTATATGTAAAAATGTTTAAGGATTTAACTGGCTTTTGCTGGGAGATGGTGATTAGGCTTAACAATATAAATAACACAGAGTCCTAGCAAAAGGTCATCCCTTTCTGCATTTTGTTTTTAAGTGCAGTGTAATGACTTCAGGGTTGCTGTAGCGCAAGGAATTCAATCCTGATACAGGAGAAAAAAAGGCAAGAGAAGCATCTAGTCCACAAGTTTATTAGATAGAAGATATCTGTATTCCATTTTTAACTCCAGAAAAAAGGCTATAAAGGCATAATCAAAACCAAAAATAGAAGTAAGTTCTTCTTGGGAAAATAACTCTGTTTGAAGGGCAAAAATCTGAAGTCTACATAGTAGACAAATAGTAAATACAAATAAACAAGAAGCCTCAATCTGAGATTATTCTAACACATTAAAATAAGGCTCTCTCTTCCACCTACTGCTATCAGTGTTAGCTTTCCTGACTCTACTGAGAAGTCAACCAAGTCCATAATCCCCAGAAGTATCTTGTGAGCTCAGCAAGGTATTATCCTAGAAGGGAAAGCAAGGAAAATTGGCACCCTTCCCAACCACGTCACCACCCAAACCCATTTTCTTTCCTCCCTCCTAAGCAGCCTACCTGGTAGCCTTGTTTCAGTAGCTTCCTATTTAACTCCCAACTGATTTATTCAATAGAATCAGCCCTGGTCAATAAATTTCTTGGCTCATATTCTTGTGCCCACCATGTACCTTTCCCAAAAAAAGGTAAACGGTCCTTTTCCAATCCCAGTGCAATTGAAACCTCAAAGAAGAGTATCTGTTTTAATGTTTCTTGTTGTCTTTTCTCCAAATTTGATTAACAACCAAAGCTCTTGGAGAAAATTGCCTTAGTTTGAGATTAATCATTCTGAGCCAAGAAAATGTGTCTTGCCAGTGGTTGTCTGTAACTGCCCTGCAAATGCTGGCACACTGCTGCAAAGGCTCTTTCTCAAGTTAGCCGTGAATCAGAAACAGAGAATTTACGCACTAACACAGGCAACTTAAACCTACCAGGCCTTCACTCTTCTCCAAAGGCTGCCACTACTATACTGCACTAACGATTTACACTGGAAACAGCTCCGAAACTGCTGGAGTTGCCAACCCAGTGCATTAAAACAACTGAAAGTCACCACTGGTTTACTTGAATATATTAGGCCACAAACTGTGGCTGTCAAAAACTGCTCCACAGGTCAGCCATTCCTGCCAAAGACAAAGCAACTTGTGGAAAGGGGAGCAGACTCAACAGCTGGGTTTTGTAACACCCTCTGCCATCTGAATTGAAATCATCTGTGTCTGAGTCAACACCCTATGTGACAAATGACTATTATTCAACTCTTCGTGATCAGCAGAGGCAATTCAAGCATGCTACAGTCAAACCCACCATATTTCAGGAAATGTTTTTAATTACCCTCAGCCACATACAACATTTTAAATTAAAGCCAAATAAACCCATTGTATTATTATACAAGAAAATCTTACTGAGCTGGGAAGTAAAGCCTTTGGTTGTAGTTAATACAGAACAAAGATTCTAAACACGAAACTCACACAAAGATTTTTTAAAAACACGTAATTGAAAGAAAGTTTCCAACACCAGTAACAAGATGAAAACCATCACCGAGACCCAAACACGTTACTGAAGGTCAAAAGAAAGGTTTCTGGAAAACAGCTGTTTGAAAACTATCAAACAATAAGGTAAGGCCAGTTTGGATCCACCTCCTACCTGGTTATTCTATTACAAATCAAGATGGGGCAAACACTTTCAGTCTCATAATAAATCACCTTCTGCTTCTGCCATGTTAAATCCTGTCAGTTTTGATGCTACATGCTGCATGTCTTGCAGTTGTATATAAGTACAATTTTAATTTAAAAACATAGTTTCAAAACAAAATTAAGAAATCTAGAACTCCTCTGAACTTCCAGAAGTTTAGCACTTGCTGAAATGATACTTGTACAAGGGTTTAACATTTGTCTAAGCTGTTCAGATAACAATTTACCAAAAATAAGAATTATAGACTTTTTCTTAAAGAGACTCTTTGAAATTTTAAACATCATATGTCTTTTAATTACGTTCGTTTCTATTACAATATACTTCCCTGGCAAGCGAAGTGCAAGACAAGAGGCCCATCACTGCAACCTTTAGCCAGCGGGGAATCTATCAACAACCCAGAAAGGCACTGCCCACCATGCCCTTAAGCCAGGATGTAGGTTGGGGCAAAAAAGCCTTGTTTTATCAGTAAGCTGACATGGCTGTTGTGAAACAATCTTCCAGTGGAGTTAATGTCTCCAGGTCATAACTTGTAACATGTTTCTCTCCCTCTGATTTCACCTTTCCGCAGCACTGCCTGGAAAACCTTCTGAACAGATGCATGTGGCTGCAGGAGACCAGACAAACTGGCTCCTCCAATGTCTGCAGGCTTGGAAGGAAGCGGGACAGAGCTGCCAGTTCTAGATTGCCTCCTTTTGGCATTGAAACTTGGTTTAAATGCAAGCTAAACCTTGTAACAAAGTTTTGGCACTCGATCGTCCGAAAGTATCATTCTGAAAATTAACAGGGAAGTGTATAACAAAATAAACAGTAGAAGTAGCTCTTTCTGATCCTTGTCCCATGTATTAATCACAGATAATTTCCCATTAATCAAAAGATCAGCAAACCACTCAACAGACCAGTAAACTAGCTCTGTATATGTATTTCTCATAGCCACCTGTAAGCTTACCAGAAATAAAATAGTAGGCACTAACTACTGATCCTCAGAAAGCTTCACTTCCTATGTGTATTTTAAAGCTATTGGATAATCCCACTGAAGTGCCTTCTTCAACTAATTCCCTAACCTGTCTCAAGAGAGGGCAGGAGGATGCCTATGAAGATGATTAACTCTCTCTGAAAGCTCTTAATCACCCACAGTGCTGCCAGAGTGAGCTGAGCTGCTGAAAAGACATTCTTTCCCTGGGAGAGAAGGTTCTCAGCTATTAGTACAAAATAAAAACAAAAGTAAAAATAAATTACTTCTTATAAATAGAAAGCTTCTTGCTTGGAGGAACAGTGGTATGAAAGCTTTGTTAGCAAGAGGATTCTAAACAGGCTGTTAGAAAAGGAAAATTTTTTGACAGATAGTTACAATCAGGAGGTGATGCTGCCCCTCTACTCAGCCCGGGTGAGGCCACACCTGGAATGCTGCGTCCAGTTCTGGGCTCCTCTGTACAACAGAGACACGGAGCTCCTGGAGTGGGTCCAGCAGATGATTAAAGGAATGGAGCATCTCTCATATGAGGAAAGGCTGAGAGAACTGGGCCTGGTCAGCCTGGAGAAGAGACCCCTAAAAGGGGACCTCATCAATGCCTATAAGCGTCTGAAGGGAGCGTCTCAAGATGATGGACCCAGCCTCTGCTTGGTGGTGTCAGGCAACAGGACAAGAGGCAGTGGGCAGAAATCGATGCACAGGAAGTTCCACCTGAACACGAGGAAGAACTTCTGTACTGTGTGGGTGAACATACACCGGAATAGATTGCCCAGAGAGGCTGTGGGGTCTCCCTCACTGGAGACATTCCAGAATCATCTGGACACAATTCTCACTAATGTGGTTTAGGGGGCCCTGCTTGAGCAGGAGGTTGGACCCTTCCAACCTTATCCATTCTGTGATTCTGTAATTGTCTGACAGAAGACAAAAGAATTAACTAAGAAAGAAAAGGGAGTGAAACCTAATTCACCCTGGCTTAAGGCAACACAGTTAACTTTCCTACTCTGTTTTAGCAGTGTAACATAGATTTAGTGTCACTTCCTCAATGAACATTTTAAAATTTCACAAATTTGCATAGAAGTGACAAGCATTGGTTAATAGCTTTCTGAGGCTACTGTGCCTGTGAACTCCACAAGTTTGACTCAATTTCTAGAGGCAAGTATTCCTGCCCATTTCCCTCCCCTTTAAACTGGTTTATGCATCTGGTCTAAATTAGAACAGCCTCTCGAATAAGTCAGCATTTATATGAACATTCATAGCGCTACAGAGCACTCCATTACAACCTGAGACTTCAAAATAATTAACCTATGATTTTGTCTATGGACACAGTTGTGATTTGAAGTTTTAAAAATATTCCTGTCACATACCGAAGCTTTAGATTATGACAGAGCCGCTTAATGTTCTGAAATTAATTTGTATTTTATTTTGCTGTGGAAGTGGACCTTTTGACTGTATCAGGACACTGCAAGACTGTGCTTGAAACATGGTGTCAAATAGCCCAATTGTTGATATATACAAAGTAACTCAAATTAGGATAATTTTGAAATCTCAGATCCAGTTAGGACCATCATAAACTTTGTGGGACTAATTAAAGGCTGAGATTGCTCATTTGGAGTGCTTTTGGAAGATCAAGATCTAATTGTTACTCTTCTTTGAAAGATTAATAAAGTTATCTTGGCACAGATCTTTGATTCTAGTCCAGCTGCATTTGTTGTTTCATTTTTTAATGTTATTCCAGAAATCTTTCTTTTCACCTTCAAATAGAGACTCATAGGACTTCCTGTCTGAAGGCCCATCTTGTAGAGAAACGTTTAAACATCCCAAAAGTCCAATCTGTGCAAAATGTAAGGTGTGTGGGGGGGGAAGCATTGAGCTTATATACTATTACAGTATCGTCTGTTTTACCGGGAGAGGTTTGAAGAACAAAGTAAGAACTTTGAGCATAAGAACAAAGCTTTTGTTATGCTTTTCTAGTGCTCCTCACACAGGTCCTCTGAGCCATCACCTCGGAAAAGTATCAAAAGGCTGGGTGTTTCCTATCAAAAATGGTACAATTCCCAGCCTGCTACTCTCTGAATTTCTTTTGCAACTGGGACTTCTTTCTGAGGACCAGAGCTTTTATACCTGAGATCAAGCACAGGATTTCTTAGTCATACCCAGGCTGCTCTGAACTGGGCTGTAAACAGAAAAGTTTTAGAAATACCAAAGGTGTAGAGATATTTCTTAGTTCCTTAAGACAAATTGTACTGCACAGTCCTTTACACTGTATTCTGTGAATAATCTGAAGAGTAGGTTCTTCTCAGCTAAGGAAAGCTAGCTCATAATCATTTATCTTCAGCTGCTAAACTATTAGAACCTACTAAAAATCCAGAGATTGTCCTTTATTAACCTTTGGATAAGCAATTTTTGTAATTCTCTGAGAGTGCTCTGAAATAATGAATAATTTACTGATGCTCCATCTGAGGTCTGTCCAAATCTCATCACTAAGAGCTGGCATAGGACTGATACAGAACAACCCCAAACTGTCCAGGAGTACTTGTCCTGCAACATGAGTATCTTCAGTAACTCCCCTCCCTGTAGAGAAAAGGCAGCTAGGCTTGTTTGTTAGTAATGATTTTTGCCCATCTTTAAGAACTTTTTCCAAATCGAATGGCACTAAGTGGACAGAACATTATTTGGATTATTGAAAAAAAATACCTCCCTGATGACTTCCATGAATCACTGTCACAGCTAACATGATAAAGTCCATTACTATTTCCGACTTCTTGGTATGTAAAGAAACCAACTGCCTTTTATAAACTAATTTAAGTGTCTCCTCAATTGCATTTGAATAAATGCCATTTCCTACCTCATGTTCTGAAAGGAAGTCACTCCTGTATACTCTATCCAGGAAGATACATTAATGCTCAGTCAGAAGCCACAGGAATTATTTTTCATGTAGGTAATTTTATTTTCTGCTACAATTCATCCATGTGATGTAATGGGCTTTTTTGGCTTAATCCATAAATATTGCAGGGTGTACTATAAAACATAGTTTTGTGGATTAGCTATTAAAGATCCCTTCTGTCAAAAAAATAAACATTTCAGGGTGCTTGAGACAAAAAGTGCATCACATCACAATATTCTGTTTTCTCATAAGCAAGTGTTAGTGCCTGAAGTTTGCACATACTATTGTTGGAGACACAATAGCTGCTGTTTATCTTAACAATTGACATATTATTGCAGCTCCACTCATTGCTGCTGCACCAAGATGAGATCCTACAGAAAACCAAATTCTACTTTACAACACAGTCAACTACTTTTTTGCCTCGTTTTCTAGGTAAAGAGAAGAATATTGCACATGGAGAAATTATTACAAACATGGTTGTAATACAAAAATATCACTAGGCAAAACCTTATTTTTTTTAGTAAAATCACTTAGTATTTTAAAGCCTAGCTTTACATTAATAAACGGTTGGTATCTCTCATTCTGTATGTTATTTCCCCTTTTTGCTAGTAGACATATCTCCAGTATTATCCCACTGCAATGTCTCTTTTTGGGATATTACTAAAAAATCAATAATCTTTAGTGGTTTTTTTTTTTTCCTCAGATTTTCATTTATTGTGTGTGTAGGAAATGTTCCCTACTTCTAAGAATGGTATATTTTTAATAGTAATTGTAGAAGGCATAGTAAACTTCCTGGTTATGCTTACCACATAACCAGGATTGGGTCTGATGGCTGGCCAGCCAGCCATAAAAGAAAATAGATTTAAAAACCATTCATTTTCATATTACAGAACAAGTTATTTGGTCCCAAGATTCCAGAGCTGATCAGGATCACAAGAGAACACAAAGTCCATTCTGGAAAAAAAGGCTCCTGGGAAACAGTGAAAGAAAATCAGGATTTGCAGAAAGAAAAGTAGCAATACATGTGGGTTATTTTGTTCAGACATTTTTTGTGCCAGTATTGACTGAGAGCAATACTGAGATGCAAAGCTATCTTTATCCCTTAATAAATTTCTAATCCTAGCTACTATGTGAACTAATGCAAATTTGAAAGCCACAAACAAAAAGAGCAAATCAGCTCGTGACTGCTACACAAGAAGAAAAGGTCTAATTACCATGTGGAGGAAAGGCAAACATGGTGCAGCATTTGCAAGACATACTTTCATGTGACTTAACTAAAGCTTCTAATATCCATCAGATGGAGGAGGCTCCACAGGTTTTAAATAATTTGTCTTGTGTTCATGTACAGTTTTGATCAAATAAATCTTGTTTCAAATGAAATATAACCTCAAATTATTAAAATGGTTAGAAAGAATACAGTATTATAGCTAAGAGTAGTAGTGTTTTAAAAGATATTATTATTTAAAAGAAGAGTGTTCTAGATGGACTTATTCCTGTGTGGTTCTGTGAAAGATTGTTATAGTCACCACAATATGGAGAGAAGTTTTATTAGACTAACTACTGTATTAAAAACGCAGCTATCCACTAGTGCAGCTCAGTATTTCAATATTAACTGAAAATTCCTATAAAAGGAGCTTTTGCAGTTAAATACAAGCCAAAAAGCGTGCAGTCTTCTTGAAAAGCTTTATCATGAGGATCTAAAGTTCTTAATTGCATTAGTCAGTTAATCAAAGAGAATCAGCTATGTAAGTTTCAAGTTGCTGACACTTTCCATTAAATCTGAGGTTTGCTTCTCACTCCCCTACAAAGATATATGACTATTTCTGAATATCAGTCTTGAGGAGGGTTTTCTTACAGATCAACTAGAAGCAATAAGAAAAAACATTTCATTTTTGCTGTAGCTTCAATAAAGTTAACATGTTAAAACTTGAATGCTTCTGACATGCCATGTTTCCAAGAAATATTCTTGTACTATTTGTTGAAATATCTGATCCTTATTCAAATTTCGATACTTATATTATTGCATTTTTTCTCTGTCATTTAATTTCAGATAAAGCCTATTCAATAAAACATCACAGGTTTACTGGGAAACATTCAGGTAATTTGGCAATTTTTGTATTTGCTCTGTCATCATTCCCAGAAGTGTTGCTGACTTCAAGAGAAATGCCCTCCAAGAGTTCTGCTGGCAGTAGTATCTCCATAAGTAGGAAGAAGAACTTCCATCATATATTACCAGGAAAACTCACCTCACACAGTTAAACACTTGTGATAAAGATAAGTATCTAAAATGGGGAAGGTGGATTGCCCTGTGAGGATACATTTCCCTACGGACTGCTGAAAAAGTGTGGCCAATTTAGATTAAACACACAGACTTTTCTGAAGCCAAAATTAGATCAATCCTATTCCTAAACATTTTAACACTCAATGTTTTTCTTACTGCAAACATCAAGTAATACTCTTATATGTTGAAGCTTCCAAATGCCACATGTTTCAAAGGCAATTCTTAGATTAACCGGTCCTGCAGTAAGGCATTAAAAAAACCCAAACCACGTAATAAATAGCAGTTATATCCAGGTTGTTGATAGGAGCCTGGGCATTGATTCTGGCTAATGAGATATGGGCAAGCTTTTGAGTGTCCAACCTCTGGTATTATAACTTTTTTTGTTTATTTTATATATGACTGAACTATTCCTGTTACTCATACCATAAAGGCTCATAAAATACCAAGTACAAAACTAAGTCTCTTTTTTTGTTCTGCATAACACAAAGAGAAGTCTCTAAGACACAGCTCTATCAATGGTACATTAATTAGAAAGGCTTTAGGAGTGCTGTATATAGAGCACGTACAGGACAACCAAGGGATCAGGCCCAGCCAGCACAGGTTTGAGGAAGGCAGGTCCTGCTTGACCAACCTGATCTCCTTTTATCACCAGATGACCCACAGAAAATACACAAACAGCACTAAGCTGGGCAGGAGTGTTGATCTGCGGGAGGCCAGGGAGGCTCTGCAGAGGGATCTGGGCAGGTTGGATCAGTGAGCTGAGGCCAGTGGTGTGAGGCTCAGTGAGGGGAAGTTCCAGGTCCTGCACTTGGATCACAGCAGCCTCATGCAGGGCTACGAGCTGGGACAGAGAGGCTGGAAAGTGGCCCAGAGGAAAAGAACCTGGGGGCACTGGTCAACAGCAGCTGATCATGAGCCAGGAGTTGCCCAGGTGGCCAAGAAGGCCAGGGGCATCCTGGCCTGTATCAGACACAGTGTGGCCAGCAGGACCAGGACAGCGATCATCCCCCTGCGCTGGGTTAACAAGAGTGACCGAGAAGCTACACTGGTGCTTAGAACTGAAATGAGCCCAATACAGCACAAAACATTAACTTCAGGAACACATCAGAGGAGAAATGGCGGAGCCTATGAAAAAATGCCACCACATAACTGGAAAATATCAATAAAAACATGGGGTACATCGATTAAAGAAAACAGAAAGGACGGTGTTGAGTGCCAAAGGTGACAGACAGATTAAGATGGATGAAACAAGAATTACGCTTCAGATTTAACCACGAACAAGCCACCTGTGACCTTACAGCAGTTCAATGAGCTCAATCACCAGAAAGAATTTTGGAGATCAGTGAAAGTGTGGGTGGACAGAAAGTCAAGACAATATAAAAAATATACCATTAAATATTTTGAAAGAACTGAAGACAGAATGTAGGACTGCAGTGAAAGTGCAATATATGCTGTGAAGAACACATTTCAAATTAAATTTCTGAAGTGTTTACTTTCAATTAAGAGAAATTGGAGCAGTTTAAAAGAACAACTTAAAGAGGGCATTAGGAACAGTGGCAAGTGTAGGTGATTGAGTCAATGAGAAAGGATGGTGATACTAAGCAGCAGAAAGTATAAAGGATACTTCTAATTCACAAAGAGATAAAAAAGATTGTCATAAAGACTTTACAGCTTTTTAAAGCCAGTATATTTGATGCACAACCAAGATAGTTCTTTAACATCTCTACTTTAACATCTTCCTCTAACATTTAAAAGAAGCAGTGAATTTTCAAAAAGCATTGCTTTAAATTCCTAAAGGAGAAATTTTAATATAATTCACTTTTACCTTTTTATCCTTACCATCTGGAAACATTTACAGTTGCTAAAAACTCCTGCTATCAGGAACAAAAAAACCACACACACAAAATCCAGGCTTCATACAGCCTCCTCCAAACCAGGAAGTCAGAGCAAATTGGGAAGGATTTGCTACTAGCACTTAACCTTCACCTTATAGAGTTTATTTTTAGGATTGGGTGGCAAGCTGTAACTCCAGAGTGAAAGAATAAGGGAAAAAATGAGACAGAGCCACAGTTTTCCTTTTCAGATATCCTGGTTTTATCTTGAATTACTTGTTAAAGAGTAAGAAAGAAAAAGTCAAAAGCAAAACCTTATCACTAGATCAGTTGCTCCTTTCTTGTGCCAGACTTTCATCTTATATTTTCAATGTTATATGAAACAAAAGCTGCCTGGAACAGGAAGACTCTCCTTATACAAGCCTAAAGCAACACCCGTGCAGAACCTGCTACCACTCAGTCACTGGCAGGATGGCACTGACATTCTGCTCTGCGTGAGCCTCTATTACCACGCTCACGTTCGCAGCAAACTGGCACGTGACAGAGGTGCTGTGTGTGAACTGTGCACAGCCCAGCGTTTATCAGCAGAGCTGAGGAAGAACCAGGCCCTGCTATCCCAGCCCAGAGCCGCCAGCTCAACTACACTTGATCACATATCACTTATGAAATTTTCTTTTAGTTTTGCATTTCTTTCCAGTTATTACAAACTCTGACATTCACACATAAACACCTCCCTGCTCCACTGCCATTAACCCTGAGGCTAAAAAGACAGTCCTGCCTAAATACAAGGAATTCATGCCATGGCTTTGGATTCCTTTTTTCCCCCATCCTCTATCAACCAGTCAGTTTAAATACACCTACAGAAGTTAGTCCCAAAGCACTTTTATCCAAGAGAAAGCAAGTTAAAACCAAAATATTCAATTAAAAATATTAACAAAAATTATTATTTAAGTCATCGTCATATTTATATTATATTATATCCAAATCAAAGCTATCATCCCACCTGAAGGGGCAAAAAAAACTGATAGAGAGGAAAAAGAAATTGAACTCTAAAAATTAAGACATCAGAAGCTATATTGCTGCTGGTAACACTCTCTTTATTACTATATTTAATCCAAACTATCTCAATGAAATTTGCATATGAAATTAATAGGTGGAGCCAGCCAGTCAGATCACAGAAGAGAAAACAGCTTCTTTGGATTGCAGTTGTTTCTTGTTTTTGCCCTCACACACACAAACAGTCTTGGTTTTAACACCCTCCTTAACAGTTTTACCTTTTGTGGCCAAGCTGTCAGTACAAGGAATCCACAAAGCCCAAAATAATTTTTGAAAAACAAACGCTGATTATTACAACAGATCAGTTTAGCAAGAGTACTTGAAAGGTTCTCTATTCATAGGGTGGGACTACCCTTGAAACTGATTTTATACAGTTTAAAGAAACTGACTCATGACAGAACACTGTTGTTTGATTCATAATCGCTTTGTGTCAGGGGCATCTCAATGCCTCATTATTATTACTGCATTTACACACGGACTACCCTCCTTATATAGCAAACTATTGTCACGATAATAAAATGGTCTGAACAATGCTGCACACCAGAGGCTTGATCTTTAGAAGCTCATCATGCAGCTTAAGTTAATGGCACTTACAGGCACTCAGGTTCATACGAGGATACAGCATTACACGATTTTCCTGGGTGTTTGTCTCACTGTCAGATGTCTCTGAGGTCTCAGCATCGCCTCAGCTGCTGGATCGACTTCCTGCCTGTCACAGCCCAAACTCTGTCCCCATGTCTGCTAATTGCCCCTAATCCAGGCAACGGGAACGCCTCTTGCTTTCAAGTGAGGAAACACCCCACATTTGGTGGCATGTACACAACACAACCATTAAAATACAATTACACTTCAGGGTGAGGAAGGAATCACTTGCGGGAAGAGAAGGTTGTGAGATAAGGAAATTCAAGCCTGTCCCAGTCATTAAATAAGATGCCGAAGATACCAGGCAGGCAGCACAAAATCACACTCTGCTAGGACAGAAGATAAACCAGTAGCAGGTTTAGGGACAGCACTGGACCGCAAACAAAAGGAAAAGTCTTCCAACATCGTCTTTTGCTATCAGCACCTTCCTCAGAGCGCCACGTCCAAGCCCAAGCCCCCCCGGCGGCAACGCCTGCCCCCACAGCGCTCCTGACACACAGAGCGAGCCCCTCACGGCCCTTCGGCTCCCGCGGCCGGACTGGGGACTCAGGGCACCCAGCCAGCACTGAGGGGAAGCTGCCCCCCTGCCTAGGGAACATCACCTCTGCCACAGGGCTGGGGACACCCTCCCTGCACGGGATAGCGGAGCGGCAGGGAGAGAGGCGCGGGATCAGAGGATTAAGGAACCCTCTACCAGACGCCCCTCCCGTAACGCCACACAGCGGACTAAAGGGAAACAGGGCAGAGGGAGGGACGAGCACTCCATCCGCACGCTAGCACTGCCGTCCGGCTCTGAGGTACAGGGGCGTGGGGGGTCCCCCTCCATCTTGAGCCCGACACCGACTTACCCGCCCGGAGCCTCCGCGCGCTCCTATTGGCCGCCGCTGCCGCGGCCGCATCACGTGAGCACCTCAAGCCCCGCCCCTTCCCCCGCCTGTGCCNCGGCGGGCGGGAGCGAGGGCGGAGGGGGCGGGGGTGCCGCCGGTGCCGCCCCGCAGGAAGCGGAGCCGCCCGGGCCCCGCTCCGCGACAGGGCGAGGGAGCGAGCGAGCGACTCGGAGAGAGGCCGGCAGCGAAGCGTCATTTTCCGCCGCTGTGCCACGCCGGGACGCCGCTCCTCGAGGACACCGGCCTGGAGCGGGGCAGCCCCCGCCCCTCCCTGCATCCTCCCCGTCCTGCGAGGCGGGACGTGACCGCTCCCCGCTGCCCGGCGCGCAGCAGCTGCCCCCGCCCAGCGGAGCCGTGACCCCTCCTCCGGCTCCGCCGCCGCCTGTCCCGAGGAGGGAGCCCGGCACTTGTTGCTGCCGCGATGGTGACCGGCCCGGCCGAGTAGGGACCGTCGACCCCGTCGGGCAGAGCAGCGCCGAGCCCGGCCCCGTACGGGGCATCGCGGGGTGTTGTCTCCCCGCAGCGCCCGGCGGTGGCGGCGCTTCCCGGGCGACGCCAAGACTTTGGTCTCCGCGTGGGAATCGCGCCCGGCATCACCGCCCGCGCCAGGTGGTCCCGGCGGGCTCAGGGGGCACCGCCGCCCGCCCCAGCCCTCGTCGGCAGCGAAAATGTCCTTCTTCAACTTTCGTAAGATCTTCAAGCTGGGCGGCGAGAAGAAGAAGAAACAATACGAGCACGTCAAGAGGGATTTGAACCCTGAGGAGTTCTGGGAAATCATAGGAGAGCTGGGAGATGGTGCTTTCGGTAAAGTGTTCAAGGTAAGGGCGGGCAGCGCGGATCGCTTGTGTTGCTCATAGCTGAGAAATGACTCGGAGCGTTGCTTCTGCCTCCAGCGCTGCCTCGGGCTCCCTGTCTGCCGGCTCCCTCACCTGGGGATTCCTGCTGGCAGCGGCGAGTTGTGGAGAACTTGGCTCGGGCGCTGAGCGCTGCGGGGGGACGCGGCCGGAGGCAGAGCGGGGTATCCCGACGCCTCTTGGCCACGGAGCCTCGTGAAACTAAAGATAGAAAAGACCTATTAGGTCATTGTCCCGCCTTCTGCTCCACCCTGCCCGCTGCTGGATTGCTCACTTCTCCTGTGTTTTGGGTTTTTTTGAGACTCGTGTATGGCTCCTAACTTTACAAAGACTGCATTTTCTTAGATCTGAAGTTCATACTTTTTTTTTTCCCCCTGTACGGAAGGAAGCCCATGAACAGTAAAATTGACTACTGTGCTTCATATGTAGTGTGCAGAGCCAGGCTGTCGTCGCTTTAGTGGGCATTCTCCCATTTTGTTCCATGTGGAGTTGAATTAAATAGCTGTGGCTTTCTCTGTGTGACAGAATTTATGTGTTGGATCTCCTAACTTCTCTCAGTTGTTTGCTCTTTAAATCTTTAAGTGTACTGGTACAAGTAGGGTTTTTAAGGATGCTTATCTAGAACTTATCAAGCCGAGTAGACTACAATGACATAGATACAACCCTGCTAGTGTTTGACAAGACTTTAGCGTTCTGGCGAATCTTCAGCCGCGTTGCCTCTTTCTAAAAGGGTGTTAATGCTCCATGTTTGCTTTAGGGATAGCGTGGAAAAAACATCCTGGTGGATAAGCATGAGAGAATTGGGACGTGGATTGAAGCTCTGGAGCAGGTTCTGGAGACTAGGAAAAAATAGCATGAGAGGATGGCATTTGCAGTGTTTCTAAGAGCTCAATCGGTAAAGAAACATTTACATTTAGAGTACTGCATTTGAAAGTTTATGAAATCTGGGTACTCATGAAATTTGTGCTATTTTTGGTAGAAATTATTTTAGGTTCTGTTGTTCTGTGGTGGTATCACCTGTTTGTGAGCAGAAGTGCCACAGTCAGTTCAGAATGTTAGGTGGGGTCATCTCACCCAAGGAATTTGTGTCAGTGTTCTATATTAAGAACATCCAGCTTATTTAGATGTACACAGTCTAGATGGTGGTTCTCATGTCATTTTGGAAGATTAGAGTTTAGGGGTTTTTGTTAAAATGGCTGGGAATATGTCTGAAGTTGCTCTATATAAAGCCTGCTCACCACAAAAACATAACGTCTCTAAGGGCGTTTGCAGAATATTAAAGTTGTAATTTAAACTTCATAGTGGAGTTTTGATTCCCCAATTCCCCCTGAATATATGCCTCCAATACAATACTAAATCTGCTTTCCTCTTCCCCCACGTGCATTTCCCCTCCCATCCTCAAACCTCTTCTCACTTCATGTTTATCTGTAGGCGTGTCTGTATTAGCAATAGTAGTAGAGGAAGGTGTCTGAGCAAGGCAGCTGGTAAATTTTGCCTTTCAGTGTACTCTGTACACAAACAGGAGAATGTTTTCCACTTGGATGTCATTTTTCTCTTCGAGATTTATTTCTGCCTGTGAAATTACAGAGTTCACTGTTGAAATTGATCATAGGCAGAATTACACCTGTGGTTACACTGGTCAACTTGTTGAAGTTGGCCCTTACGAGAATTAACAGGTAGTATTCCTGGGAAAAAAAATTCCCATTTAAAAAAAAGAAGTAGGTTACTGCATGTGTTCATCAGCATTCTTTTTGTTTCTGTCTAGTTTGAGAAGGAGGCTTACACACAGGTACAAACTGTACTTGTGTTCCTGCAGCTGAACGTGCTTCCCAAGAAACTTTGGAAAGCAGGAAAGGTGTGTTAGGCTGTTCTTTCATGGATATACACCTCAAATGAGAAGCTGCAGGAATAGACATGCAATTCCTTCTCAAATTTTGAATTCAAAACTATAAGCTAGAACAAAGCTCTCAAGAAAGCTTGAAGACTTTGTCTAGGTAATGGAAGTGTAGGGGTTGGGGTTTACATTTTGTGTAACGGATTTTATTTGCCAAACCCCACCATCACCCTAGTGTCAGTTACATTTGCCAAAACTATATTTGCCTTTGTTTAAAATCTTAGCATCTGTGTGTGACAGGGTTTTGGCAGATGTATGTTAAAATGGAATTGCCATATAAATAAGTCTTTGTATACTCTGAATTTCTAAAAAGTAGGTTAGATTGGTTACATGCTATGATTTCCCATAGAAGAGTAATTGGTTTAGCTGTGTAACTGATCTTCTGAGCAAAGTGTCAAATATTTAAATAAAAACTCAAAAACAACTCTAAATGATTATGACAGTACTGGGAAGCCTTGCTGATTAAATTATTTACTTAAAAGTGCTGTCCAGTGATAATTAATTTTGTGTACAGAAGCTCTAAGGGCCTTGAAAACTTGTGATTCATTCCTCTTCTTTGCAATCAAGTGCAAAGATCTTGCTTATTTTTTTTAATACCTTAGCCAAATTTCTAGAAGAGCTTATTTCCTTTGAAGCTGTTTGCTCCAGCGTTCTAAGGCTTTTTGAGTTCTGACAATTCATACATTTGTATTCACGGACTTCTAAGTAATGTTTAGAAATACTCTGAGTGTTTCAACTGCTGTTGCAAGTCTCTTGTGATCAGAGGAGCTCTGTAATTGCAGATTACTGATGGCAAAGGTTTATGGCCATGTAGGACTTTTCATTCTGGCCCTTCTCAGCCTCTTCAAAGAGGCCACTTTTAGGCTGTTTTCTTTTTGCTCTTGGCTAATGAATAATGGTGTAGTTTTCTGTTCTTTTACAATTTATAGATCCTTGCAGTACTTCAGTGTCAGGTGATGGCCCTTGTAGAGAATTTCGAGTTTCCTGATGGTACGATTTTTTTCCAGTCTCTTTTATGTGCTTTTCATGGATTATTTAGAATAACTGAGTGGACTTCTAGAGCTCTGACAGGCACTGGAGACGCATAATATTAGCATTGGAGGCTGATTTCAACGTCAAAATTTGGCAGTCAGACACAAAAAAACCCTAAAAACAGTAGAGGAACAGTTTGTAACTGTTCATGATTTGATCAGGTTAAGTGCCCTGAAAAAAAAAAAAGTGGGCTCTTATTGTAATTATAATCAATTTGCTTTAGAAAGTAGCTACATTATTATATCATCTTGCTGTATTGTGTGTTCTAGTACTCTATTGTGTCAAATCTCAGTTCTGTGCACAATGTAAACATAGCTCTAGGTAAATCAGTGTGTTAATGACTTTCATCAGCTTTAAACTACTTCTAAATTCGCAGAAGTAAATGTTCAGATGATGTGAAAACAGACCTTTCAAATGCCTGATGTGATCTGTGGCTCTTTCTTGCCACAGGTAAACATCATCAATGAAAATACAGATATCTTCCTAAATTAAGCTTTTGAATTAAATAAAGTCTTGGGCCTATATTTCAGTAAAGTTTGCCAGCCTCTTTTGGCAGAAGAACATTGTACACTAATATAGAAGACTTACACTGTAGAAAGGCATTTTCATAGTGCCTAGTTGTCATCTCTTAGCCCTTCACTAGAGGATACTCCTTCAAGAAATTAATGTACTTTTGGCCATGATTATTATGGGTACCGTCTACACAAATATACTAATTTTAAGTCTTCTATGGGAACAGATTCTATAGAGGTAAAATATGTAGCAGTATACAATATAAGACAGAGTATCTCTATATGGCATGTGTATATAGTGTTTTATATTTTAATTATTATTAGGTAAACCGTTGGACTTGTCTGGCTTTGACTTTCATTCATGCTTCTTTGTTTGAACTGCAGTGTTCTGCCCATTTACAGTATCTCATTCATTAGCCTGGATCTAAGATGTTGGAAGCACTGTGTATACAAGATTGTCATGGATCTGGAAAATGAATTTGATATGATTTCCAAATATGAATTGATTGACATGATTTCCAAATATGAATTTGGAAAATGAAATACTTGTATTTTGTATGAAGTTACTAGCACAAGTTTTCCAACTCTGAACAATTAACTGGTGCTTGGTTAAAAAAAAAATCTGTTTTTTCTTTAGGTTCAGAGAAGAAATTTTGTGCAAGCTGATAACCATAATCATGGTGAACTGCATTACCCAATTGCATTATCTTCTGAAAACTGTAACTACATTAAGTGTTCATGTTTACTTCTCTTGGCAGCGGTGGCCAGTACCAGCTCGTCTCTGGCTGGTGATAGTGGATTTTTGACAATAGTGTTTCTTCAAGTCCAATAATCCAGTGGTGTTGCTTCATTTTAAGTTAAGCTTTTGTATCTGTGTTTGAAACCATCTTATCTATAATGTACCTATATGACTTATAGGACAACTTGGTTTTGCCTTAATGTCTTCTACAGCAGGTAGAAACAAATAGAATTTTTAAGTAGTGATTTAATAAGACTGGATCAATTATAGAATTTAATGATTATGTGTTCTTAACTCCTTTTAATGTTAAAATATGAACTGACTGCTGGTAGCTGCTTAGAAGAACTTTTTTGTGTACCACTAACATCACAACTTATTTTCTAATCCTAGAAAATGTATTAATTAGTCTGACCTATAAACAAAATAAGGACAGAGCAAGGAGAATTTATACTTTCTACTTTCTTTGGTCTTACAGCACGTTGTTCTAAATTCTTACATTTGGGTATTTCAACTTGAAAGATCTTCAATCCTTATATATCCAGATGATAGTAATGTATTATGCTGCTTCCTAGGGTGGGTATCTTTTACATCTCTAACCTAGGACTCGCAGGAGTAGATTTTGACCACTTAGTTAATACATAAGCTTGAAGCACAGATGGGCTTTGTTTTTTCTCTCTTTATCTTTTTACTTATGTAGCGTCATTAGTTCCACTAATTCTTTTGAAGAATGTGGTAGAGCTGTTGAAACTTTGCAGACATTCCTATATGAATGATACAGTTCCCTGTGGAAGGATGTTGATTGAGTTTGTCTGAAGTCCTACATGTTTGGTACTGGTTGGAAAATCAATTCATATTTGAAAGTTTCCAGTCAAACACGGTGTTTCACAAACAGATTTCATGTGTGACTCTGCCGTGAGCCCAGACCTGGAAAGAAATAGCAGGTGAAAGTGTCCTAACTGAAATTCAATACATAAGAATGAATCAGTGGTGCAGAACTCTTGGCAATTTTGATTAAAATTGTTTGCTTTCCCAAATACGTTTTCTTCTAATTTATTTCCATTCATAATTGAGTATATAAGTTACTCTCATTAAACTGGAGCAGCAAAATAGTGCAGCTGCCCTCAGGAGATCTGAATTAATAATATTCTCTCAAGTGCTATGATGCTTTGTTTAGCCATTGAGGCATTAGTAGATAGAGGAGATATGAGAGTTGATTTACTCTCAGGAGACTAATGTATAAGGTGCCAATATTAAATTTTAAATATTTAGTCTAAAGTAAAATGGAACTGAAACTTTATGTAAAGCTTGCTATGAACAGTAATCTCCGTAAGAGTAGCCTGAGTATTGTAGGGCTGCTATGAATGGTGAAAAGAGATGCATGACAGTTCATAGAAGGCAAACGATTGTAATCTTGCTGATCAGCTTGGTGACTTGCCCTACAATGTTATCTTTATTTTCTCTCTATTGCAGTTTTAGCCTGATTAGAAGATACTAGATAAGAAAAAGGCAGTGTCACTGTTTTAAACACTGGGAAATCTGTCAAGGGGAAAGCTTTATAGAGCTCTTTACACCTATTGTCACTCCAGCTAAGTTTTCTGAGGAAATGGTAGTGCCAGAAAGTCATCTGTAAACTGTGGATTGAGATCACTTTCTTGACTTAAATGGCTACTTGTTACTTATCTTTCCTTTTTGTCTGTAGCAGGGAAATATTTGAAAGGCACATAGCATGTGTCTCACTTTTTGGACGTATTTGCATCACTTGGCTTAAAATCAGCATCACAATACTTAACTTATGAGTAATGTATTGTCTGTCTGTTGTGTTTGGAATTAAAACTGCAGACAAGTTTGTGGAGGATAATTATAGAATGCTTATGATCAGTCTTTGGTAAGGCAGTCATCTCTTCCAAGGTTTGATCTTAGTTATGTAAACTTAGTTAAGTAAATAGGAAATAATTTTTTGATTTTATTCATGTTTATGAAGTTCCCTTTTGATTTTTTTCATGTCATCTGATCAATCATATTTCTTAGCTAACTGTTCGTGTAACTGTTTGGACTGTGGTTTCTCTTCTGGAGAGTAAAACTTCAGATTTCAGGCGTAAGCTCAATGTGACTGTTTCATGTCAAATTGATTGCAGAATGAAGCAATTTAAGGTGTTCTAACTTGGTGAAATAATTCTTCTATCTTAAGTCGCATGCAGTCCATTTAATTAAATAATTCTGGTATGGGTTTTGGGGGGGTTGTTAACGGTTTTGTAGACAATATGGTTAAACCTTTAATCGTTGGCAGGGTCCTCCAGAGCTGCAATCCTCCAAGTAGTAGACGACAACAGGCCAGGGTTGCAGAGCAGTAGTTGAAAAGTTTCTTTTGGTGGTGGCTCAAATTCCAGTTTTGACCACCCTGTAAACAATATTTTAGAAATAATTTGTTTGGTTTGTATTTGCAAATGCCCCAATCCCCAGTTTGGGATTACTTTTATTTTGTCGTTGTTTAAATTGAATACACTTATGAATTCCATGTTTCGTGGGCCATGACCACGTTTTGAGAATCCCCTAAGATTGTAAACATCATTCTCGTTCAATGACAGTTGCGTCTGTGTTCAAGAAGAGTCTGTAATTAAACTCTCTGATTTGAGATTTTAAATACACTCCTTGAGACCCTGGTGGCTGATGTGTCATTTATAAATACTTTTTCAGTCTTTGCTTCTTTGTGCTTCCCCAATGATCTTTAATTATATTCTGATTATACACAGAGTTGACAAATTCCAATGATCTTTAATTATATTCCGATTATACACAGAGTTGACAAATTCTGTGTCTCACCTCTTTAGCCTATTGTCTTATGTTACAGTAGCTGCCAAATTACTCAAATACAATGCTTGTGCTATCTTTTCTTTTGATACTGTTCGGATTGTTCCAGTTTTCCACGTTTAGTGATGGAAAAGCCATGAAATTTGCAGTTAGGAAACAAAGCAGACTGAATTAATAGCACAGAAAGCAGATTGAATTAATAGCACAGAGTAAAGAAAGAGTGATGTTGTATAGTTTTCTCCACAACCATATAAAATACCCCCTCTAATTAATTTTTAATGATTTTATAACATGATTACAGTATGGAATGCTTGAAAAAAATTTTAAGTCTCAGGTATATCTCAAATATGTCATGTGGAAACACAGTTTCTCCACTCATAAATGGGAAGGAAAGAAGACCCAGTACTTGCAGAATGTGTTTGAAGGATGTCAGGTAATAAAAATTGTCTGAGTAATATTCAATAAAAGCTTGTAGGCTACGTCAAACCACTTTGTAATGGTATTCATAGCTGAACAAAAAATGAAGGCTTTACTGTAAATGTTAATTTTCCACTGGCGTTTCAGATTTTCTGTTGAATAAGCTCTACATTCCTGATACAAACCAACTGAAGTATATGCAGCAGCAGATTTACCTAAAACAAAAAAAATTGCGATAAAACGGTAATATAAGATTCTCTTAATATTTAATTCACCTGCTTAAACTACCATATTTGGTTTTAGGAGGATATAGTGTTTCTTGAAGGAGTTATTAATGTATGTAAAAGCAAGTTAAAATATTAAAATTATAGATTTTTCCTTGGTTTTTTTTTTTTTTTTTCACTGTTTTGGATTAAGACTGGATTTTTCAGTATTTTGTGGGATTGCATGTCTGTATATAGAGAGGTTAATGTAAGGCTGCTAAGCATGAACGGTGATTTGGAAGCTATGAGAGAGACACAAACAATTTCCCCTCTACCTTGCCATGTTTATATTTTTTACCCATTCTCTAATTAGGTAATTACCTATAGCCTAGAGCAAGAAATTGCTTAAACGTAGACTCATGGTTGAATCAAATTCCACACAAAATGTAGCTTTAAGAATATTCTGACTACCTGAGGCATGCTCTTCTATGATATGGTTTTAAAATTTTACTTAATTTTCTGTGGAGAAGAACATGAAGAAGTGAAAAAGAAAGATCATACTGCAGTAGTCAAATCAATTTATTGGTTAGTGTTTAAAATTTGCTAAATCTCTCCTTACTGTGGAGGACTGACTGCTACCTTCAAGTGTCCATCTTCAAAATTAGTCTGTTGTTTCAGAAAATTTGAAAACAAAGGATGCCATTGTGAATAAAGAAACTTCCATTATTTTCAAGAAGAATTTTTCTGAAGTTGCATTACTGCAATTATTAAAAATGAGTGGGTGAACAGAAAGTGACATTTTTGGTGGGGGAACCATTACCCCAGAACTGAAATTGTGCTGATTAGTTTACCTGGTATGGAAGCAATGGTGAGTCCCCATCCTAAGGCAGAATTGGGTTTTAATCCATCTAACTTGGTAATGAGTTGGGAGAAGACTGTCCCTGTGCTTTCTTCATATCTCTTTGAGTGGCATTTTAGATCTGAGACTTCCTTGTTTAAGGAGGACTTAAAGGAACTGGGTTTTGTCTCTAGAAATGTTTAGTCATAGCTATGATTCAGAAAGTATTCTTGGGAAAGTTAACTGTAACTTTTTCAGTGATACTGTAATAACTTGGCAAGACCTTTTGCACAGGATTTTATTCTTTCTTTATCTTGTAGGTAATGCTTCTTTTGAAACAGATTTATGCTGTAAAAACAAAGCATTTCTCTAACACATCTAGATTTTGCATTCTAGAAGAGAACTTTTCACTGTATTTCTAAATAGTATTTTACCAGGAAAAGAATTAATACTTTTGTAATCAAAAGGCAGCAAAACCTTAATGGAGAAATGTTGAGTGCCTCAGCAAAAATTAGAATGTTGCAGTAAACCCTCATCTCCTTCACAGCCATTGTCTCAATCAGGATTTATTCAATTCATATGCTGCCTTTTTTTATTTTGTGAAGTTCAGTCGTGTTCCTGCCCCACCTTCAGCTTTTCCTGTTTGAATTGAAGAGGCCCAACCTCTTTAGTCTGCTTTTTATAAGGCAACTGCTTGACTCTTTAATAATTTTGATTGTCCTTGTCATTCTCTTACCTGCTTAATTTCTGTGGATGCCACAAGTCTTTCAGTTCATTGTCTGAGCAAACAGTTCTGGTTTTTATTGCTGGATAGTCAAGGGTCAGAAGCATAGGTCTGTGCAGCTACAGCACACCATAAGCTGTGATCATGGTGGGGAAATGTGGTCAGAAGAGTTTGAACATGAAATGTTCCCAAAACAAACTCAAATCATCCCAGTAATGTGGAGAAATGGATACTCTCAAGAGTTAAGCCATGCTTTTTTACTCTTTCACCCTTTCCAACTAGTTTTTGCTATTAGTCGAGATGTAATAACCAAGTTTATAAGTAACCTGTCTGCTATTTTTCGTCTCTCTGGAGTGGGAAGTGTGAAAGCTTAAAAATCACCATTTAAACAATACTGTCAAGTGTTTCCTATTTTCAGGGATAGCTGGGGTTCCTGAAAATGTCTCCTTTGTTCTTTGCTGTAGCAAGAATTTCAAACTGTCTCTTGGTAGCAAACATAGGTGTCCTGGCCAGCTTAAGAATCCAGTAAGTTGGCTGTTGATTTTGCATGTTACATTTGAATAAAAACAAACAAAAAACCCACACGCTGCCCTTAGCACTTAAAAGCGAAATACAAAAATGAGCTCATGTACGGACTTGTTTCCTCTACTATTTGTGGTGTCTTTTCCAGTGTTTATTGGTGCTGTTGTAAACTTGTGCTTTTAGTGGCCCGACAGGGGACCTCACTTTTGAGCCAGTGCAATATAAAGAAGATTCTTTGGACTCCCCGAAAGGCACTAAAACAGTGTGGAACTGTGATATTTACTAAGTGAAACAGTCAGCAACTCACCGCTGTCCAAAGTCATGCATTTTAGTAAGTCCAGAAGTGACATTCAAATGATGAGTGTCAGGGTCTTACCATGACTCTTTTCCACAGCAGTTTCCGACGAGGCAGGTCGATGCAGGCAGGGTTCTGGCAGTGTATTCTCCTTCCCACATCCTTCCTTGTGACAGGCCTGGTGCTTGCCAACCCCATGTTGATCTGGTTCAAGAAACTAAGCCACGCAAAAGCTGATTGTCCGTGTAATCTTATTGGCTGCCCAGCCCAGCTCGTGAGAGGGCCAGACAAGTGACACTGCTAATGTAAGGGAAAATAGACAAGACAGTGTCAGCATTGGCCTCAATAGCTGTAGAAGAGTGGCATATCAATATTCTGAAATTGTTAAGGTGTGTCAGATGAATGCTTTTTGTCGGAACAAAAGAAAAAACAGACTTGTTCCTGTTGTAGGAACCAGTTGTTGTTAGCAACTGTTAGTAAAAAAGTACTTGTGGTAAATGCTGGTGGTGTTTTTATCAGCCAGTGGTTCTGTCCCTTAGCACCACTGATATCCATGCTAGGTGAATTTTGTTACGTAGGCATGTCTTTAACTGCAAATTAACTATAAGCCTATGATCCCAGTTTTAGTTCAGGTGGTGATTCTCTTTTCTATTTTGTGTGCTCAATAACTGCTAGAAAAGATTGAAAATTTTATTATACTTCTTATTTGGCACTAAATCTACATTGTATGAGGAAAGTAAAGAAACTGAATTGAATTTCAGCGTGAGTAGGGTGTTTTGAAGCAAGAAGTGGCTTTGATAATTTTCCAAAAGGAATGGAATTCTTCATTCTCTCTCATTGTACAAATATACAACAAAAGATAGTCCTCTGCTTCAAAAAGCTTTCATCCTAATAATAAATTAAAAAAATAAACAGGGGAGAGAGGGAGAAGAAGAATAAAGAGATGAAGTAGTTTTCCCTTAACAAGACCTCCTCCTAAGAGCCGTGCAACATCACATCTTGGGGACATGGGCAAAATAAAGTTTCCACAACTCCCATTAAAAGTAACATTGCAACCCTGTTAGGAGGCAAGAGCGGTGCTTCCTCCTGAACATCTTGTGTGTTTACCTGTTTAATGTTACCATGACTCTCAACAGTTCTGTCAGAGGAAGAACAATGTTCCAACATTACGTGAAAACCTTTTATTGGTAAGTTTTTTAATTGCAAGTGCCTGAGTAAAGCAGTTGGTTTTCTTTTGCATATTTTGTGCATTGAGCTTTGTAAAGAGTTGTAGAATTTTGTCTTGATTTGTTTATTTGGATTTTTAAAAAATAATTTTATCAAGTAATGCAATTATTCCCATGGCCATTTGTGTTTATCAGTAGCATTCTAGGTAAATCCTGAACAAATTACACTAATCAGTTGTTGGGGGTTGAGAAAGTTTTCTTTCTGTGTGTGTATGTGCTCTTCTCTCAAAGGAATTTTTTCCCCATGTTAAGGGGCGATTGCCAGGGTACTTAAGAAAAACAAAGGACCTAGCCAGCCACAAGGGAGGGGCCCAATTGTCCTTTTTTTTGGTCTTGGTGGCGTCTTCTCAGGTGGGGGAGCAAAGACATCTCGAGATTTAGAACTGAAAAAAAAGAGGT
>VYZQ01006959.1:0-14458 GCA_013400655.1 Mystacornis crossleyi | reverse complement strand
GTTGCAGCGACCCCTCTGCAACAGTCATCTTAAATGTATTATGATTAGTTTGCTTTTAGAAGTGGGGAAAAAAGTCTTTCTGATAGCAAAACTCACTCTCCTATTTCTAAATATGTGTGCTTACATAACTGTCTGTGGTATTTTTGATTTGGAAAATACTATCAACCGGAACACCCTGAAGTATGGGGTCCTTTACTAGCAGAGTGCTTGGAATGCAGCCACCTCTAAATCACACTGCATGACTCTGTAGGTAGGAAAACCTGAAGACAAATAAAACTTGAAATGAGCCATGCGCACTTCTTTGGAACATCAAGAGAGCAAGGAGGGTTGTTAGTCCTCAAGCTACTTATTTTCCCATCATAACTCCAGAAAAAATCTAAGACAAAAACATCTCTGTGGATAGGCAAACATGGTAGAAGTGACACAAAAAGCTGGAGCAATACTTCCAACTCTTTTATTCAAAACCTCTGGCTTTTGCTTAGCTTTCATTTCAGAATATATTAATGGATACTGGTAGAGAAGGAGCTAATACTTGTCTCTGATTTACCAAGTAGAAACTTGCAGATAGACACTATACTCTTGAGGCTGGCAAATAAGATTGGACTTCTGGCATCTCTTTCTCACATGCTTGCCAAGCTGGACAACCTCCTACATAACTGCTGCTGTATTTGGAAATGCTTAAACTATTTCTTGGAAAGTGTTTGAAGGTCAGGCAGAGGGTTTTTTTCTGTGTTTTACAGTATTTATTGTTGCATAAGAAGGTTATGTCCTACTTCTCATAGAGATCTGGCTAAAGACTACTGATATGATGGAGGCATGCTTCCTGTCACAATAGAAACCCTGCTGAAGATAGTGAAAGGCACTACTACCTACGTGTCCCTGTATCTGCTACACATCTATATTTACATTTAGGAAAGAGGCACTCTAGCATTGTCTTTAAAATCTCCCAAATATTTATGCACTGCACAAATTTTGGAGCTCAGAGTGAGGTCTCTGATATGCAACTTTGGGATCATCCTACTCTGTGGAAGAGGTCCTCAAGGCATCTCTCCTTTTGAGGTCCTCAAAAGGTGGCAGAAAATTATGGTGGAGGCTGTGAAAATATAGGCACAAGGGAGTAACAGGAGGCTGAGGGTGGAATCCCAAATCACAACTGGTCAGCAGACACAACAAAGAGTAAAAAATACATATACCAGAGGTAAAAATCCCATATGTGGGAAAAACACAGGAGAAAACAGGGAGGTGTCAAGAATTATCACAACCCCTAGAAGAACAGGAGCATAGAGAAAGGGAAAAAGAATGGGAACAAAATGAAAGACAGGAATTGCTCCACTCTTGTCTTTCTCCACTATGGACACCACTGCTCTTCAGTCACAGTCAGTTCCGCTCAACCTGGGTAGGTAAGAAGGGCTGCTTTTTGTATTGCTATTCTGCACATTTTTGCTGTGCCAAGTGTCTCTACTATGTCACTGTATAATGTAAATTTGGCCCCTACCGAGCCCTGTGTGTGCATGTGTGTGTGTGTGTGTGTGTGTGTTTCCAACTCCAGCCTGCCCACATGACAAAGTGATTGATCTCCAGCACTGAGCCAGAATAAGCTCAGAGGCAACAACACACTTGAATGAATATGAGAATTTCAAACCTCCTCTCCACTCCCTCCCACAGCTTCTTTGATCTCCTTTTAAAAATCTCAGACTGTCAAAAAATGAACGCATGTATGCATTTATGCACACAAATAGTCTCAGCAAAGGCAAGGGAACAGCATTCTGCCTACTCTCCCATTAGCACACTGGATGGAAGACAAACCACTCCTTTGCTCTGCAGTTTTATTCTTGCCTTAGCTGACCACTGGATTTGTTCTTTCCTGGCTGCTTTTTGTCCCACACATTTGTACATTGTGTAGAAGAGCGCAGTAACGACCCAGTTAATTATAATTAATTGAATTGCAAGAGAAGTGTGTGATTCAAAGAGCAATGGTCCTGCTGTACAGAAAAGGAACAAAATAAAACAAGGAAAAAAGTTCTAGGGTAGGCATTGGTATTTCTTTTGTTTTCTGTTTTGAGGTTAGGGTTTGTCTAATGCTCGGGTTTTGTTCATCATTGGCTTAGATTTCTGGCTGAAACAGTTCACACAAGAGTGTATGGATACTGTGGTGTTCTTAGGTTTTAGCAAAATGTCTCCAAATTAGTTGAAATGTTAGTTTAAGAGATGCTGAGATTTGGATTGAAAACAGAGAGATAATAATTAGAAAAGTATCGACTTGAATGTTTGAGCATTCTGGGGGGGAAAAACCAAAACCAAAAACCCCTCTTTGGTTCTTTTTATGGCTATGAAAAGGTACTCTGTGCTTTCACACTTACTGCTCTCCTACATCACCACAGTGCAGCAGAATTACCATGCTGCTGTTCTGAGGCTGTCCTAATAATTTCACTTTATGTTTACCTATGGTAGAAGTTTAAAGCAGCTTTTGCCTTTCTCTGAACTCAGACTGGAAAGGCAGTCGATAAACTGCCTAAAGTTCATGGGCAAAAGCCCAGGTTGCTACATTAACTCCAAATTATGTCCCTGGCAGACTATAGATGTGTATCTTCAATCTAGTGGAATAGTATCATGAGATATGTGCTTCTCAGCTGGAGGTGGCCTCCCCCATCCTCTTAAAATTGTCATTGCTAACAGTGGTGTTGGGGAGATGTGAGTGAGTGTAAATATGAAGGCAATGTGTAGCACAGACACTAAGTTAAAAAGCAAAAATAATTACTTTGGTGCAAATCACCCTCTGGGAAAATTACTGCTTTTTGAAGTATGCAGGCCAGGCCCTGTGAATGACACAATCTGATGAATTGTCACACTTGCCATATGCTATGGCCTTGCTTCAGAGGCTCCCCAGAGGCAAGTTTTGAGAGACAGACCGTTGCAGGACTTGATGAATTTCTCTCTTTCCATTTCTTCATGAGCTCTCAGCAGACTCAAAATTATTTGCAGAAGAGAGTCAAATTTGGCAGTGGCCTTAAAATAAAATCACTCCCACAAACACAACTAGGGAGCAAGAACCTATTCTGCAATAAATTACACTAGTTATAATTGACCTTTGGCTTTGCCATCTTGCTGAGCAGTTGCACATTTAGTCTGAGATAGCTTTAAACACCAGGCTAATTACATTCCTATGATGAGCAGCATGTTGAAGTTGAAGAAAAGCCTGTTAGAAATTCAAGACAGATCTACTTCCTCCATACCTTGCTCACTTTCTCCCTCAAATTTCTCTCACAAACTCTTTCCATCTTTACACTATTCTCTGTAAGCACACTGGGATTGAACAAAGCAAGGCAAATAATCTATTAACTGGAGAAATGAAAATAATACTCATTTTGTCCTTTGCTGTGACTTGGGGGTAATTGCTGGGAAAACTCGAAGCTGAGATATTCTAAACATCTGTTGGCTTACAACAGTGTATGAAGTCATATAAGCTGCAGGTGAAGGAAACCAGTCAGACATTCTTTCAGCTCTTGTCAGTGAAGATTTAACTCAAAGAATTGTACTAAACCCCAATGTAGTTACTGCTATCTATTGCAAAGGAAACACTGGATGGAATGTTTCTCTTATAACCTTATTTTGTATTTCAGACTGTTGGGATAATATACCTTCAGGCTATTGGACCATTCATGAAAATGAACCATATGAGAATTTAGAGATTTCCCTTCATAATTACACGTTGCTTTTTTTTAGCAATTCATTCACATTGCAACAGAAGCCAGTAAGTTTAGTTTGATGTTAATATGCAGGTACTAAATCAGATCTGAAACCTAATCAGTTGAGTTCCCCATCTCTTAGAGTGCCCAGATGCAGAAGCATTTGATAGCTCGTACAAAAGCAGGCTGGTAGAAAGAAATTTTTTCTGCTACATTAGGTCTTTCCTTTAATCTCCAATATCAAAAGTGACTGAACTCAGGAAGTTAAAATTTAAAGAGACACTGTTTGATGGTGGTCCTCTTATCTGCATGAAAGTCATCACTGTAAACCTTCCTAAATTCTTGGCTTCACCTCTGAAAAAGAGTGCATGCAAAGCTTCCTTTAATGAAATTTAGTAACAGCTGTGTTCCTTCAAAAATGAGGAAAAATGCACAAAGTAATCTAAGCACTTCAAAATCCACAAAAGGGGGAAAAGCTAAGTAATCGACATAAATCAATGTCATGCAATATAGAAAACACAAGTAATTCTTCATGTCAAATTTTCCTTAAAGGTGGTTTGCAAAAAAAAAAAAAACAACTTATTTTTATTTCTTTACTAGTATAAAGAACATCTTTTATTTCATTTCGTAGTACAACTGTACATTTGAATGTAAAATTTCACATCTATTGACTGTTTGGTTCTGACTGACCCCATAAACTTACCATAGTATCAGCCATTAGGATTAAGCAAGAGTGAGTCCCAGAAACATGTTCAGTACAATGCATAAAGAATGCATGCCTTTTACATGTACATGAACTACTATAATCCTCTGGATGATAATCGTGTTAAGCAGATGATATGCCAGAGTTAATGGGTAGAATACAGGTGTTACAGACACACTTCTGAGAGATGACCTGACGTTAACATGAAACCAAACTTGCTTTTGGACAGATAATTATCCTGGTGGTTATGTGTGCCTCAACAAAGCTTGAGGCAGCTTGGATGTTACCAGCTGAGCCCAGCAAAACACTTCTTAGCCTGTGAAGTGTCATGTTGTGTGAGTTAGGAGCAGGTTTGCAGATGAAAATCTGCTCCTGTATCTTTTCCTCAAGGGGAATACTGCAATAGGCAGCTTGTCCAGCAGTTTACGCCCAGCCTGTGCTGCCTGATAGATTTCAGAAAGATGAAGGTTATTTCCAATAGTCAAGTAGATAAGACCTCTATCTTCAGCTGAAGCAACAGTTTTTATGTATAAATTGCATGTTGCTGGATTTTCAGTGTCTATGAGTTTGTCTAGTACAGGGTTTTAGCAGCTGCTGGGGACACCTAAGTTGTCCATGGGACCCCTCAGCAGCCTCACAGCAGAAGGCTACCCAGTGATCCATCCACTGGGGTCACAAACACCCACTCCATGCCCACGTCCCAGTTGCAAGCCACTGCATCTCCTCATGAGGCAGAAATAATTAGAAATACATTAAAATGTGGCTTTCTCTTGGCACCTCTGTAAGCTGGTAGAGCAGGGTGGACCAGAGGACATCTGGAGCAGGTGACTTTGTCATGCTCAAACCAGCACCATGAGCTGCAGTTGGGTCCATGCTCATCTCTCTTGGAAACAGCACTTGGTGGTCTTAGCTGAAGAGTGAAGGTAGGGAACTGCGTGCTCTTCTTGGCACCACATCAGTGGGATGGATGATTTGAGGGGGGAAAATGGCTTATTATCTGAGAAAGTGTCTTAAAAGAAACCAATCTCCTTGTTTTAAATTAATTGTTTCCTCAAGGCAGTGAGATAAAGTGAAAATTTAAAATAATTTTTGAAACAACATAATTATTGTAGGTGGCAGAAATAATGGAAACTGGATGAAGTGAAACTTATGTTTCTCTCACTGTTTGTCTTCCTCCTCACATTTCCTGTGATAGGTGCATCATATAATCAATTAAAGAGTAGGGTCATTAGGCCAGGGGCTAAAACCTGCAATTGCTGCTTCTGCTGGTTATTAGATTACAAGCAGCCATGAAACCACTAGTTTTAGCACAGCCTCATCAGAGTGTGACAAGAAGACAAAGTTCAGAGTTTTATGTATTGGTCTTCCATAGGTGCCAGTGCCCTATGTTTAAGGGCACTGGCACCCATGGAAGCCAGTGCCCTTAAACATATAGTAAATATTTTAAGTAGGGTACAGAAAGAGAAAGGAAAGGACAAAAATACTGAAAGTATAAAGCACTGAAGTATTTGGTTTATTAACATGGTGCTGCATTCCTGATTTAGGTATTGGGTGATTGCTATTGCAACCAGCCTGAAAGACCTGGTTTGAGACAACAAAGAGTGAGAGTCAAGAGGAGTGGGGCTCGAAGGAAGCACCTTTTGGGGGGCAGGACATTTCGACCAGGTCCAGAGGAACACCATCACCACCACCCTGTGAGCACTCTTATATGTCTCCCCCTTGGCCATGCTTGTCTGGAAAGGTCTCTAAGACCTCCAGCCTTCTTCAGCAGTATGAACTACCAGCATGGTTGTGAGGTTTTTCACAGCTTGGAAAATTTGTACAATTTTTCATTCCTAGATGTCCTGCAGCAGAGGCCAAGCTGTTAGGAAAATACTTTCAAACATTAAACCTAACGCTCCCTACCCTGATTTAGGCTCTTTGTGTCCTGCCCTAACTCTCACGGATGGGGAAGCAAAATTTTTCCTCTGCCCCTTTGCAACTGCCTTTTTTGTTGTGTTCCCCTCAGGTTAAATTACACAGTCCTATTTCATGAAGTTTTTCCTCACTGAGCACATTTTCTAGACCTCTGGCTATTCTCACTGCTCTCCCCTGGATACCCTCCAGCTTCTCCCCATCTTGCAGGAAGTGCCTTTCCCAAAATCAGATACAGCTGTTCATTTGAGGTTTTGCAAATGCTGACAGGAGTGGAATGAGTTCTGCATGAGCCCTGTATGTTAATGCCTCTGTATAAACTGGTAGAGTGTTAGCTTTTCTAGCAAGAGCAGCAGATTAACTGCTAGATCTTCCTAGCTTCAGATCCATTCTAACCCCCTGATAGTTTTCTACAGAAGTACTACCCAAGAATTTGTCTGTCTAAGCACTGGGTGATGTTGCCTTTTTTTGAACAACACCCCCTTTAAAAAGAAAAAATATCAATTTGTCATGGAAATTTCAAGTGTTCCTGCTTTTCACCACTGGCACTGATTGTACTTTTACCTCAGTACCTAAATTTCAATTGGGTTTCTTCCTAGCTCAATATCCTTGTTACTGGAAATATTGATTCAGACAAAGATAAGGACTTTACTCACAACTGTGTTTTTGTAGTAAATGGCTGAGCATTTTTCTGGTACGGTTCTCCAGTTTTGCTCCCACACAAATGTATTTCATTCAGTCTTGGTTTGCCTAGTTTATTTATAACAAGATCACATTAGCCAATATCAAAAACATAATGAAAGACAAGATTTATGGCTTCTCTTGTTTACTCACAAGCCTTTAACCTCATTATAACCTCCCATAACAGAAATGGGATTGGTTGGATGCAATTTTGTTCTCATCAAATCCTTGCTGACTGCTAAAAAAATGGTTTGTATAATGTCATTAGTTTTGTTTCAAACTTTCAAATTTTCAGTATTTTGTCTTAAAGCCTTTGTGATCAATTCATTTAATTGGCTAAAGCCAACTTCTCATCTTGCATAGAAGAAAGTACCTATGCACAATACCGCCCAGTGTAGAGAAGGATTTGGAAATTTCTGTTGCAAGGCATTGCTAAGTATAGAGGAGGATGAGACTATCCAAATGTTTTAAAGGAATATATTCCTTGACACAGGATAAAATAATGGCCAAATCCCATACCTTATGATCAGCAATGAGAAGACCCTTATGGCATTAACAAGCAACTTACCCAAGGCAAACTACAAAGGCTTAGAAAAACTTGGTTACATAAGTCACTGTAATTTGAGTTTTGAATACCAGTAGTGACTACTATTACTAAAAACTATGACAGGATTTTTGGAAAGCCGTAAGTAACTTAAACTCAGTAACTTACATTAAGAGTAGACTCAACTAAACAAGAAAACTCCAAATGGATACAGCAAACATATAAATGTTCCTCACAAGTAAATCAGGGCTGAACATACAGGGAAAACAATTATTGTTGAGCCCAGATAATGTTGCCACTGGAGTACAGGAATGTAACTGAGGGAAAGCCTGTGTGTTGAGGCAGGTGCTGTTAGCTCTAGCAGGTGTTTCATATTTGTAGAGTCCTGAAGTGTCAGTGATCAGTCTTTTGAGCCAGTGTAGTAATAGTATGTAGAAAGGAATAATGACAACCACTGCATGCATCTTTCATACTTGCATGCATCAGACCACCATGCATTTAGTGTTTCACAGTGAGTTGGCTGTCCCTGCAGCATTGCTGGAAAGGAAGAAAGTAGTGTTTTATAGAGGAGTTGTGATGAAAATGGGGAAGGAAGTGGGGGTAGGTTACACAACTGGAGTGCCAAAAGTACACTCCAACATGGAACCTATAGTTGGTCTCTTTTGTTTTTATCTTCTTGTTGTTTTTGTTGTTGTTGCTTTATTGTTGCTGTAGTTGGTTGGGGGGTTTTTTAGATCTGACACAGAGTGACTTGCAGTTGTTGGCATAAGAAATCAGTGAACATGACTACTTTCCCATAGTTTTTTAGTGTCACACTCTGGTCTTTGGGACATTTTTAATGCACATTTTTAATTTGATCTCAGGGATTACACCCTCTCACATTACAAAACCTAATAATCAGTATTATTTCCTCTTACACCTGTAAAAAGAAGGCAGGGATAACTTAAAGCTACTTTTTCAAAAGCAGCTGGTGTATCAGGAGCTGTGGCTTAGAAGGACTTAGAGATAATACCTCTTTTAAGGACTGCAGCTGTTCCTAGGGGAGCCTCCTGCAGCTGCCATACATCTTCCTGGCTCTTCTGCATCCAGCAGCACAGGCGTGCTGGCCCTGAGGAATAAGCTTTTCTGGTGCCATTAACCTTTCTCCCTCAGGGATTTCAGCTCTGGTTTTACAACTGCTTGCTTTTATTAGAGTCAGTAAGTTTTGTGAGCGCTCAGAGCGCTCAACTATATGGGTTGGTATCAAGCTGGGACACACAGCTCATTCACTGTTAAATTTTCTCTCTACTTTTTCTTTTGAGTGCCAGGGAACCAGCAGTAAATCAAGAAAAGAGCACAGCACTGAACATCATGACTGTTCAGACTGGCAATGTGAGGTGCACACTCCTGCAAATGCCATGGCTCAAGACATTGATATGTGTATTTTTGTTTCCTAGTGGGGAAAAAAATATTTTTAGCAACTAGTAGAAGATAAGCAGGTCCTGAGTACATCGGATAAAGTAATTTCCTTCACCTACTGCTTCCTTTTTACTTGTTTTCTTTTCAGTAGCACCCACGTATCATTCTGGAAACAGAAATGAAACAGAAAATCAGTGGAACAGGTTTGGCATGGAAGTGGTCTGCTTTGGGGAAATACTAGTTGAGACCTGCCAGATCAAAGGTGAGTGGTGCAGACCCAATTAGCCATGAATATACACCTCCAAAATACTGTAAGAATTGATTGCTGCCCAGAGCCAGTTCAGAAGCCACCACTCTCTCAGGCTCAGTTAAAAGACACGTACTCTGGCCTTGAGGTACTTTGACACACTGACATACTGAAGGGCACAGCATGTTAGTTTGTGCCCTCTAAGATGCCTAACTAGCCGAAAAGATCTGTTCCATAGTACAGGAGCAGCTTTGTGCTGCACAGGAAGTGGGGAGATGTGCCATTCACTCGTCTGCCCACTCCCAGGGGAACAGCAGCTATTCCTGTCCTACTCCTTTGCCTCTTGCTGTGCTGTAAAAAAACCTCCTGGCTCAGAAATAGGCAACATGAGGCCCCTAATCTGCTTTCCTCTTCCACACTGAACTTGCATAATCTGCAAGAGAGCCAGGCCAAATCTGGTTATTTATAATCCAGCAAACCTCTGGCCTGCTGTCTGCATTGCTCCAGAGGGGGTTTCCTGAAATGCAGGAGAGTGTGATGTTCACCAGCCTACTTCTGGTAATTTGCTTTAAAAACACCAGTGCTAAAATTTATCTACATAAAATGTAGCAATATGATCTAATTTAAATATTTATTTTGTTCTCAGATACACTTACCACCATGAGTATAGATAGTTTTGTTTATTATAGAGTCGAAAATTATTGAAAGCTCTTATATAGGTTAACAGTATTGAAATTAGATGTTCTGAAATATCATCTCTGCCTATCCCTTATAGTTTGTTATTGCTGTTGAAGCCTCTGGAGTACTATTTCTCTTAGTTTTGCATGATATTCCTAACGCATTACATAATGTTTTCGAGGGCTAAAGATTTAAGGTTAACCAGAAAACATTATGTTCTTCTCCAAAGGGAAAAAAATAAAGGACATGGGTAATTATTCTCTCAACCTTCAAAAATCCATTTCCTTAACAGCACTCTATCCTCTCAAAAGAGAGTTTATGCTTATGGGGATGGTTTGCTGATGGGCTGTGTGGGAACAAGTTCAGTACTACACGTGTGATTCCACGACGAATAAGGAAGCCCAACTTTCTGAAGTGGGTCCACCTGTACTAGTCTGAAATACAGACAAAGTCGTATGGTTTTCAGAGTAGGAACAAACCTTGCCTTACCTGATACTGAACAGAAAATTACTGCACTATCCACAAACAAGAGGTTTGTTCCATCACAATCTGTAACTTGAATTGTTGCTCACATTTCTGAGATGAGTGTTTACAAATACAATAGGTGGGAGTGTAAAATAAAAGGGCATTAGCTTTGCAGCACAGGAATTAATGCAAGAGAAGAGAGTTGTGTGCCTCCCTCATGGCCCAGCAGGACAAGACCTGTTCTTGATGCCAGTTCTAGGTTGTCTTTGCCTTTCAAGCACATTAGAGCAATGCAAAGCCCATTAGAGCATCTGAAGAAATCTGTTTTCAGGGAACCTGTGTTCTGACTCCTTTCTGTGGACTGTAATACCTAAATCAGTACAAAATTATTCAGTATCCAAAAAATGCCTTATAGCTGATTAAGTGTTGTTTAGACAGATCCCAAAGCTTCCCAGCAGAAGGTGAGCTCTGGCTTATGTCATTTCTCCATTTCAGAGCAATTCAGTCCCTCAGGAGGGAACATCACAGCACAATCACCTTGATAATAAAGGAAACCCGTCCACAGTTAGAGTGGTGGACTTTCTTAAAATGCATGGAGAGCTTCAGTTTCTGAGCAGTAGCATCCAAGGATCCCTGAAAGGAGAGAGAAAACCTGAGGTTTGCCTTTCAGCATCCCAGGGTGGGTAGAAGGGCAGGGGTGGTGTGAATGGGCAGAGCCCACCTGAGGGAGATTTGCCTACCCCAAGCAGAATTATGCTCCTCTGCTCAAACTGTGCCTGTCTGTAAGACTATGTCAGTGACACTGTTTGGGCTATAAGAGCTAAGCTCTGCAGTTTCCCTCACCCAGCTGGAATGTCTGCTTCACAAGTGCATCAAAAGTTTTGGGTCATCCCCATGAACCTGGTTTTGATCTTGTTTATTCAGCCTGGTAATTCCAGTGGAATAGCTCAGCATTTACCACTGTGTGAGATCAGATGGATGGTTCACTGTTTCAAAATCCCTGGATTTGGCATGTGATTTAGGCACACAGTGTTCTTGTAGTCTCCTTCCACTGAATTTATTGGAAATTAGGATAGATACCATTAACCATAGAAAAGGATTTGATTAAAGATACCTCCTTTCTATCACAGGGAGTCATTCCCTACCTTCTAGAACTTTGGCTACCTTGCTTTCAGGGACTGGGTTAATCCATCCCACTTCTCTCATTTCTCTTCTGCAAGCTTCTCCCCAGCCTCTGGACACGTGCGCTGTATTATCATGTATTATCAAATACACTTGGGAACTGTAGATGGGTTTCTTGACTTACAGCAGCTAGACTTGGGCTTCTCTAGCTGAAACTTGCTTCTTTGTGACCCTTTGGGCAAAGGAAAAGGGAGCAGAGACCTCCAGAGAGCACTGGGGCTCTGGCAAGGTGGGAGGTGGGGTGCCCAGCTGGGCATCCCCTTGCCAGTGTCCAGCTCCTCTCTTCTGACTTCAGAGGTTCAGATCCTTCAGTAACAGGACAAGCAGCAGATGAAACTCTGGGAACAATGCCCAGTTTCTTTTCTCTGCTCTCATGTGCAATCTGCCAATGCTGTGAGCTTTAACAGTTACAGCAAATTGCAAGTCTGCTAACTTGAGGTTCCCCACTGAAAGGAGCTACCTCAAATTGCTCACATTGATGTATTTCAGAGTGAAAAGCATGAAATGCATCTTTTCTCTCTTTGTTGATCAAAGTACACTTTTAAATAGTAGCAGTTTTCCACTTCATGTAACAATTTCCTGCCATGGCTGGCTTTCCAGAATCTGACAGAAATGTTTCCTGCTGCTACAGTTACCTTACTGAAAACTTACTGGTGTTTGTTTACAAACACAGTGTTCAGGCATCCTTTTTTGTACCCTTCCCTCCCCCCAATTTTTTTTTTTTTTTTTTTTTTTTAGGGATGCTTTTGCCACATGCAGTCCTATCCTCATGCAACCTTCCTGTGAACAGCGCTGCCAGCTTGGGTGGGCTACCAAGGAAACACCAAGAATTTGTCGGACTTGAAAAGAAAGCAAACAGAATGTGAATTTGTTATAGGATACAGGTGGTTTTGATCGGCTGAACGGAGTCTCTGCTGGAATCATTACGGCTCCTGAGCCTCCCAGGGGACTTCAGCAGACCAGGCTCTACAGCCACGGTGATGATTCATGGAGAGAAACTCACCTCCGAGCGAGTGGCAGTAGTGGGGGAAAAAGTGACAAGCCAAGATGACTCACAGGGGAGAGAAGGCTCCAAAGCAGGGCTGCCCTGGCAGCCTGCTGACACACTTAACTCCACCAGCTGCCACTACAGTCAGCGAGGAGAGTGATTGCATAACGGATGGGAAAGCAAATCTAGATGTAGCTGTAAGACTTCTGGCAGCCTAGTTGAAAACATAGCAGACTTTAGGGCTTGCTGTCCAGTAATTGTTGCAGAAAGCTGGATGGTCTGTGGCAAGTCTTGAGTGGATGGATACAGAGACTTTTATTAAGAACACACAGTAAAATCTGCAACTGAGAAAAGCAGCTTTGGAGAAGATGCAGTGTGGAATGGAGAAATTATACCACAAAGATCTTTCTGCACTCTTGTATTTGTTAACGCAGGCCTGTTGAGATGAACTAGAGACTTGAGCCTGCAAAAAACCACCTGAGAATACATGAAACCTGCTCAGCACTTTCATCTTGAGGATGTGTCCTGGAAAATGGAAGTCCCAGGTGCTGTGACTTTTTGGAAGCTTCAGGATATGTTCTAAATTACACAAAATAAATTTCCCAATAATATGATTATCTATTTGAACAGATTAATGGGTTTAACTTTGGACACGTGCAATATGAATTTGAGACAGTGCTGTGCAAACAGGATACTCTTTCCTTGTATAAAACATCAGCTGTTGGATCACATCTCTTCCTCTGGAATCAGCAGCTGGAAAATATTAGATGAGTCACAAGAATCTGAGAGCTCTGGAAAGCAGCACACACCAAGTGACATACAGGGTGAAAGCTTTAAACCTACAACTTAAAATACCAATTCAGGACCCTCAGAGCAGCAACAGAGTTAAGCTGGTCTGAAATGTTACAAATTGACTGGTGGGATCAAGCTAAGGTGCTCAGGCAGCATCAGGGATGGCAAGACAGAAATGAATACACGAAGAACATGAGCACCCTTTACTGAGTTGTGGGGTTTTTGGGGTTTTTTGTTGGGTTTTTTTTTTTTTTTTTTGCATGCAGTGTTGATTTTGCAGTTACTCTGCTTCCTGAGATAATTTACACCAGCCTACACAGCACTTTGTGCTCTGGCCATACCCTGACAGACAGAGGGTAGCTCTGGGTGCACTTACAAAATAGTTTGAGGGATAGGTGTAGGCAGACAGGATGGTCAGTGTCCTAGTAGGATACCTGAAGATTCTTGGTTATGTTTACGTAGCAGTAGAACTATAAACGAATGATGCATTTTCTTTTTTTGTCCTCTCTGGGTTTTTTTCCTTCTCTCTGGTTTTGGTTTGGTTTTTTGTTTTTTGGGTTTTTTTTTTTTCCTTTTTTTTTTCTTTTTCATGAGAATAAGCAGGCAGCATTTGAGTATCCAAATACTGGGCCCTTTCTTCAGTGTGATGCAACCTACAGTGTATCTGCTCTGTTATGCTGTGTTCCCCTACCTAGCCCAGGACTAGGATGCAGGCTCTAGGTGTAGTGGCCACTGTCTGAACTTTGCCAGGCATGTCCACGGGCAGGGAAAGTCTCAGAGTCTCAAGACCCAAGTTGGGATAAGCCTGCACCTTGCCCCTGACACAGCTGGCCAAAGGTCTCTTGTCCTGCTATGTCTTCTTCCAGTGGGGCTGCCAACCTGCTCCCTCTACTGCAGCTCCTCACTCACCAAGTGTGGTGGGAAAAAAAAACAACATTAAAAACTGTCTCATAAAGCCAGGGTTGCTTCCTACATGTTTTCAACCGGGCATTTCAGGGGTCTGTATTGTGAAGGAAAATAGCTGTTCCAAACTGGAATGTGACACTTGTGTTTTCCCTCTGCAAACCTTGCACCTTTAGAGCTCTAGTTCAGACAGGCTCCACACAGGCTCTAGTTCTGAATTTCTTATTTCCCCTTAATTGCTTGCTATATTTATCTATGTTTCTTTCTTTTTTCCCCC
>VYZQ01006957.1:67976-100230 GCA_013400655.1 Mystacornis crossleyi | reverse complement strand
CCCCTGGATTCTATACTTTTCGGTGGTGAGCGGTAGGGGACCCTCACCACCCTCAAGAAGACCAGGTGGAGGGGAGCCATGAGACGTCGCTGGGACCCTTGGAAGGGTGATATGTTTCTACCTAAGCCCCGTCACTCTCTTCCTGTCCCCACACACACGCTTTTTTCCTATTTCTTTCTTTCTTTCTTTTCTTTTTCTTTCTCTTTGCCTCTTTTACTGTTAAACAAAATACATTAAATTTTTTGGCACCAACATCTAACCTCATTTGGTTTTAATCATGTTTTTGGGGTATATTTCGAACCTTTCTGGGTTTGATCTGTTTTATTCACAGAGGCTTAGTTTCCTTTGGTCTTCTGTGTTAATTTGGACCGTAACAGGAGGTCTGTCCTGGAGCTGCCTGGCCTTGGCTTTGCCAGACATGGGGGAAGCTTCTAGCAGCTGCTCACAGAAGCCATCCCTGTAGCTCACCTACTACCAAAACCTGGCCATGCAAATCCAATACAAATACAATATGTAAGAGGTTTCAGGCAGATGCCCTCAATGTAGATGCCTACTTAGGGCAGAGGTGACTTGCTGCCTATGTGGAAAGAAGAGTAGGGAAGAGGAAAGGGGGGGCAGTCTGCCTTCAGCTGCTCCTCCCATTTCTGGCATAGGAGAGGGAGGCAGAAGATAACATGTGCTAATTCATCTTTGCCCTCCCTCCCTAGTCTGATCAAAATAGAGCTTTTAGCACAAGCAAAATGGAAGTGGTGGCAGGCAGAGCAGAACCAAATGTCCATGCACATTCAAATCCCTCATCATGATGTGAAGAAATAAGTGTTACGAAAAATTTGGTAAAATAAAAAATTCCTTAAAACCACTGTAGCATTAAGAAGCAGGCATTCTTTATTCGGCCAGATGCATGGGGGCGTAGCTCCTCCTAAAGCCATGCATCCTGAGTACAGGAAAGTTTCTGTTTATATACTGTATTTTGCATACATATTCATTGGTTGTCCCGGACTAAACATACATACGATAANCCTTGGAAGGGTGATATGTTTCTACCTAAGCCCCGTCACTCTCTTCCTGTCCCCACACACACGCTTTTTTCCTATTTCTTTCTTTCTTTCTTTTCTTTTTCTTTCTCTTTGCCTCTTTTACTGTTAAACAAAATACATTAAATTTTTTGGCACCAACATCTAACCTCATTTGGTTTTAATCATGTTTTTGGGGTATATTTCGAACCTTTCTGGGTTTGATCTGTTTTATTCACAGAGGCTTAGTTTCCTTTGGTCTTCTGTGTTAATTTGGACCGTAACAGGAGGTCTGTCCTGGAGCTGCCTGGCCTTGGCTTTGCCAGACATGGGGGAAGCTTCTAGCAGCTGCTCACAGAAGCCATCCCTGTAGCTCACCTACTACCAAAACCTGGCCATGCAAATCCAATACAAATACAATATGTAAGAGGTTTCAGGCAGATGCCCTCAATGTAGATGCCTACTTAGGGCAGAGGTGACTTGCTGCCTATGTGGAAAGAAGAGTAGGGAAGAGGAAAGGGGGGGCAGTCTGCCTTCAGCTGCTCCTCCCATTTCTGGCATAGGAGAGGGAGGCAGAAGATAACATGTGCTAATTCATCTTTGCCCTCCCTCCCTAGTCTGATCAAAATAGAGCTTTTAGCACAAGCAAAATGGAAGTGGTGGCAGGCAGAGCAGAACCAAATGTCCATGCACATTCAAATCCCTCATCATGATGTGAAGAAATAAGTGTTACGAAAAATTTGGTAAAATAAAAAATTCCTTAAAACCACTGTAGCATTAAGAAGCAGGCATTCTTTATTCGGCCAGATGCATGGGGGCGTAGCTCCTCCTAAAGCCATGCATCCTGAGTACAGGAAAGTTTCTGTTTATATACTGTATTTTGCATACATATTCATTGGTTGTCCCGGACTAAACATACATACGATAATAATTTCCCTGAAATCATTAACATATTTCCCCTCCCTATAGCTTGCATTCTTCTGTCCTGGGGGGTCTCTCTGGTGGTCTCTGGTGGTCGTGGACCCCAATGTTTCGGTTGTCACGATCCAGTTATTAAAGTTCTTAGAAATGCCTCTGCCCGAATTAAGGTGCAAACAAGACCATATGACAATGTCAATAGTATGGGTTTTATTTGATAGTAAATATGAGAGAAAGAGAGAGAAAAGAGAGAGGAAAGAAGAGAAAGACATAGAAAATAGCTGGGGGGGGACAGAAAGAGAGTGACAGAGACAGAATAAGGAAAATATCACTACTCATCACATGGATCCCAATGATGTTGTGTTGATCCTCTCCAGCTGGTCTTCTTGGTGGTGAAGGTCCCCCCCCAAAAGCACAGAATACAATGGGTTAATATACGCTCAGGCTAGGTAGGAAAACCCAGGCGCCTCCCTGGGGTGGGGGAGTTTGCCATTGTCTCTTACAACAGACTTTGGGTTTGTTGCATCACGTGAAGTCCTGTGGTGCAAGGCTCAGGAATTACTCTGGGGGCACTTCAGGGGGGTCTTTGATAGATTATGACACCCCCTCAGCTAGCACTCATGTGAATGTCCCGTGGATGTGGCCTGTGGGGTTGAGGGTTCCAGAGCTGAGCCAGTTTGTGTTAGGGAGGATGGGTGTTCACTGCCCTTGACCAGAAGTTACACCCAAAATCTCCTCCCCTCCTCGTTTCTGGGGGAGTAAACCTGGCTTCTGCGGGCTGTGGTCTCCCCCAAATTCAGCTAGGGAAGAATCTCTGCTGCATTTGGCTTTCTTATGGATGCATTCTTCTCCCTCCGCCTTGTTTGTTTTTCCCTAGGTTGGGATAATTGAACAATAGTGTTATCTAGGTGGCATAACTTACAGTCCAAAGTTCCAGTCAGGTATCTTCAGGAAGGCTTCTTTGGTTGTAGCTTCTTATACAGGTGTTGTTATAATGGGCAAAACTCTTTCATATCAGTGTTTGAGGCATGAACTCTTTCAGTCTCTGACACCAGTCGACCTGGATGAGTTGGCAGGACAGTGGACCTCTCCCATCGGTTAATGTTCGTAGAGGCCCCACAATCCAAAGTGCTTTTGAGGAAATCTACTCAGGCAAAGTATGTTTGTTGAGGAAGTTCAATATCTTCCATCTTCCTTTGATCTTCATTAACATCAGCCTATGCCAGGAACACAGAAGTAATACAGCTGGCCCTCTGTGAGCCTGAATTCACCAGGAATCTTGCTTGGGAAAGCCAACTTGATGGCAAGGAACAATGGTGCAGAAGATGAGAGAGTGGAAAAAAAAAGAGACTGTTAGACTGTTAACTATGTTAAAGGTTTAGAGTTCTTGGAAATACAGGAGAGGATACAAGATCTGCCAAACCTGTTTACTTGGGGTGTGAGACTAGCAGTGGTCAGATTTATAGACTGCTGTAGCCAAAGAAAGTTTGGAAAAGAGTGGCTAAGGAAAAGCTGNAAGGACAAAACAGCAGAAAACACGGCCTCACAGTGAGATGGTTCTCCCCACGGTGGCTGCAGTCTCCGCTCCCTCCAAACGCCAGGAGAGCAATGAGCCCCAAGCACTCTACCCCACCTCTTTTTCCAGTTCTAAATCTCGAGATGCCTCTGCTCCCCCACCTGAGAAGATGACACCAAGACAAAACGGGACAATTGAGCCCCTCCCTTGTGGCTAGCTGGGCCCTTTTGTTTCTCTTAAGTACCCAGTAATGTGCCTTAACATGGGGAAGAATTCCTTTGAGAGCAAAAGAAAAGAACACACACACACACAAAAAGAAAACTTCCTAAAAACCCCAACAGTTAGGAACAGGACATGCTATGATACATAAAATGAAAGTGCCATTGTGATAGATATTCATAGGGAAATGGACTGAAAAAAGGAATCCTTGCCCTTCTTCCTCCTCAGCATTTTATGAGTATATCCAAACATGCAGCCAGCATCACTAAAGCAAGGCCATGTTTAATGAATGAAAGGCATCAACAGTTCAACAACTTTTACTCAACTAATTGCAAAGTATTTGAAGCTTCTGGATGTTTGGCCCATGACAGCTAAGATATTTTTGTGTATTGAGAAGTCTACCCTTGATTTAGCAGATCATCAACTTAATGAATATATGAAGTCTGCTTAATGGCAGGTTTGCTGCCATTTCAAAAAAACCTTTGTAAGTTCAGTGGTTGGGACAGGACACAATAAAAATCACAGAAACACATGAAGATTCATAATGAAATGTGCATCTGCCTTGGCCACCAGGTTAAATCACCAGCTATCCAGAGCACTTCATGCACAATGCCTTGAGTTTTTTGGCTCAGAACTGGCAGCAAATGTTGCCTAGAAAATGGTGGGTTTTGTTGATTTCCCCTTAGCTTCCTTCAGTCATTAGCAGACAGAATTTCAGTTTTCTCACAAAGATTGTAGGCTTAGAATAACAACTCTTATATTTCCAAAAGAGATGATGGAAAGCAACAACAATAAAACATTCTGGCCATCTGGCCACTGAACGGCAGATCTGAAGCTCCACCTCACAGAGGCTCCTGCAAAGTGCCCACAATTGCACCATGGGAGAATCAGGTGCTGTATTTCTACCAACTATCAGGTCTAGATTACAACATAACCTGATATTCAGGAAGAAACAGTTTTCTAGAAAATGTTAATAAAGCGATGGCTTCCTAAAACTTTATAGAGATAGAGCCAAAATGATGACATCTGTTTCTGCAATGAGGAAAAGCTTACATGTGAAAAATAGCTCAAGTAACTAGTATTTTTTTTAATTAAGACAGTTACTGCTGGAAAGAGCTGAAAACTTGGTACAAACTAATCTTTTGCTTGAAGTCTGGGAGAGCAGAATTTATATTACAGTCAGAGAATGAGAAAACTGACAGTCCTGACCTATTTTGCAACTAAGACTGAGTGCAACAGTGCTTTAAGCACTTTTGGACTGCTGAGGTATGTTACTATGACAAAATATTCCACTCTTCCAGAACAAGATTCACCTTAAGTATGAATTTGTATGTGTATTTGGTGTATTTGTAAATATGAATTAGGGCTAATGACCCCACTTTGTAGTGAGTAATTACTATTACAATGATGATAAAGTAGAGTTCTAATAATGTATACAAGAATCTTGAAAATGGCATCAAAGAAATCTCTTTTCACAGACTTTTTTCCAACTGAGCTAGCAGAAACTAAACCGAACAGATTTATCCCTGACTTGGAATTTTAACTTGGAACTGTGGCTTTTTTGGACAAATCTGTGATCTCTATTTAGTGATTCTATATTAGTTGAGGAATGTTTAACTGAAATTTTACCCCCTCCTCAATATAGGGAAGAATACAGAAAAATGCTTACATTTTCCTTTCCTTTTCCCAATTTTCTAAAAGAAGAGTTAAAACACCCCCACAAAAAATGAATGGAAACCTTTAGTTTAATTTTGGACAAAGCTTGTCAATTTGTCCTCAATTTGTAATTTCTGCCTTTCTTTGCCAACAAAAACTTCTCAGGTTAATATGAAATTTTTATTTTTAGAATATTTTAGGGAAGAAACTGTTAATAATTTGCATAGATTCTCTACCATATTGACCCTCAAAAGATGTTGAGGAGATCTGTCTCCTCAGGGAAAGGGGTGTTATGTCTTCCAGAGCTCTTTGATGTCTGGAGATGAACCTTCTTATGCATCATACCTGCAAAACCTCTATAAATGTTCTAATTACCTTAGACAGCCACCTTTGGTCCTTGTTGTGCTGGAGATGAGCACAATACATGAGAAATAGTTTATGGCAAGGACAATCCTATTAAGAGACAACAAGAAAGACAAACAAGTTGTGTTTGTTCCTTCCATGAGTATTAAAAAATTGGGAGTTCTGATAACATTTTCCAGCATCCTCGTCACTGGGGAGAACACCCCTGTTCGAGGCACCTTGTTTTTAGTAGAATTGGAAAAAATAAATTGAAAATACAGGAAAGAGGTTTCAGGCCTAACTTTACATAAATTAATAGAGTAACAACTGGAGTCAACACATCTTGTAGACCACTAGGAGAAACTTTTCCCTTTTTTACCCATATTAATCAAAAAGTTTATTTTTAATGCAAACATTAATCCTTTTCTAAGAATTGCATTTACTATTATTTCCATCAATTTTCAAATTTCTAAGTCAGTTGATATTTTGAAGTGCAGCTTTTGTAAAAGATCTCTCACATGACTTCTCACTTTGCAATTGTGATTTTTATTGTTTAGAACATATTCTGTTTTGTTATTTAAGAAAAAACTCTATTACATTTCTACTCATATTCTTTCCCACTGAGGACCAAGAGAAAACATGGTATTTTGAGGGGCTCTTGAAGAGATTGGTGGTGACAAATCCAATTCCCTGCTGGGAGATATTAGTTCTCTCTTTTATAATTTTTGGGCTAGACCCAAAAAGCCAGAGAAACAAAGCCTTTTAAAGATAGTTACTTTGAGGTACTTGGGTTTTTAACAGTTGATCAGGTAAATACTGCAAACCAGAGACAATGACAAAAGGAAAATCTCTAACAAAACTCTAACCCTGGATTCACACTGAGTTTGTCACCTGGTACCTGCCAACAGAAACAAGTGCCGACCCTGTATTACCACACAGGGCTGAATATTTCTAATCATCAAGTTCTTTTGCTTAGTGTAGATCAGGAGTCCTTATACAACAGAACAGCCACGTTTCCAGTTAAAATACTTGCTAGGAATTCCTCAGAAATCTTCCAAGCAACTGCACAAACACAAAAAATATCAATGGGGTAATGCCTGGAATCCTATTAAGTGACCCTGGAAAACTCCTTATTGAAAGAACATTTTAAAAATGGACTTTCCCTTCAGCACTGTGAGTGTCTTACATACAACGAATAAGAGTTGACAGATAAATAAATTTTAAAAGCTACACTTCTGGAATAACAAAATGTGCAAACAATGGAGAAAATGTTTACTTTAATAAAAAATGTATTTTTAAAAGAAGACTTTTTCCCCCCTGCTTTTTACACTTCAGCATGGTATCTGTATTTGACTTTTTTGGTTCTTTTCAGCAAACTACACTTCAAATGCCTCACCCTTGGTAAAAGCAGTCTGTCACAGCCTCATACGTTCAGCGGCTGTGGTGGTGCAGTCATGTGGGCAGTGACCTTTTCAGCTCAAATTGAGTGTGTCTTGCCAGGGCAACGCTGGATTCGTCTTTCAGCTGCTCTTTGCTGTTCTCTGTCCCCCACTAAGACAAAATCACCATCTTTATTTTCAGCATTCAGGCCGAAGAGAGTTGGATGGAACCCCCTGCCTCCGGGTGACTTTAATCCTGTCACGAAGTTATTTCCTATGATCATCAGAACAAGCCACCATTTAGCAAGTTTCTGGACTATGCTCTCCTACAGGTCTAGTGCACACACTAGCACAATGCTTATAATTAATATCCTGATTATTATTAATTAAAACAATTAATTAAAAATTGGCGAGAAAAGTGAATCAGCGGCAGGGAAGCAGAGAAGAGGAAGCAGGGCTGAGCAGCAGAATAGTCCGTGACAGCCCAGGACACGGCCGCTCCTCAGCCGCCCTGAGGCGCCTCCCGTGTTGGAAATACTACATGACGAATTATGTAATTTAGAACCAGTGACCATTAATTTGATAAAAATGTATAAATAGGTGAGAAGGTTTTTTATCAGCGTCTGTGTGGAGGCCGAAATTTTGTCGGACACCCACAAAAGGCTCCTGGCCAAGGATAAAGTAATGCCTGACTCGCTGACACTAAAAGACGGGGGTTTATTTTTCCCGTCAACTCCGGAGAGTTCGGGAAGACCGCCGCTCGCGCCGGAAGTCACGAGGCGCGCGGCTCGAACAGGGCCCCCTTCCCTCGCCGCGGCCTTTGGGGCGCCCCCCGCGGCCGCCGGCGGTATTGCACCTCCCGGCCCCGCCCCGCGGCCCCCGCCGGGCGCAGGCGCAGTGCGGGCGGGCGCGGGACGGCGGCGGCGAGGGACGCGGCGTTCCCCGTTTGGGTCCCACGAACCCCATTCCCCGGCGGCCATAGCGGGGCGGCCGGGCGGCATCGGGGATTGTGGGGGCACAGCGGGGGATGCTGAGCGCGCCCCAGGGCCGCGCAGCCTGCGAGTAGACCCCGCCTCCCGCCCGCCGCAGCGTCGGCCCGGCAGCGCAGCGCGGCGGGACAGAACCGCCCGCTCGAGCAGGTGAGTCCCGCGGGTCCAAGACGCGGGGGGCGGGAAGGGTGACCGGGCACGAGCGGGACCCGCGCACGGGGGTACGGGGTGGGGATGGAGGGAGCGGGGCGGCGGCGTGGTTTTGCGGGGGTCGCACCGGTGCAGGTTCATAGGTTTCGGAACGCGCGGAGGGGTCTGTGAGGTGTGCGGGGAACGCGCGATGTCCCCAGGACGGAGCGAGCGGAGCCGGCAGTCAAAGCGGAACGGCAGCTCCGCGGGGACGGGGGCGCGAGGTGCCCTCGGAGGCATCCGGCTTCCGCTTCCTCCCTCCGGAACCCGCAGCGACACCGCAGCGAAACCGCCAGGGCCCGGCACCCGGCTCCGCTCCCTCTAGCACCGTGGGGGTTCCGGCCCCTCAGTATTCAGGTGATGCTGCCCCATGCAAATCTCCAACTAGGCCTCGCTCGCAAACGGCTGCGTTAAATAGGGCAGTGAAGCTCCTGGGCGGATTTCTGTAGGTCCGCAAAGCATCTGTGTTGTGTTATTTTTAAACAAGAAGAGCTGGTTAATTGAACAAGANTTCAGCTGCTCTTTGCTGTTCTCTGTCCCCCACTAAGACAAAATCACCATCTTTATTTTCAGCATTCAGGCCGAAGAGAGTTGGATGGAACCCCCTGCCTCCGGGTGACTTTAATCCTGTCACGAAGTTATTTCCTATGATCATCAGAACAAGCCACCATTTAGCAAGTTTCTGGACTATGCTCTCCTACAGGTCTAGTGCACACACTAGCACAATGCTTATAATTAATATCCTGATTATTATTAATTAAAACAATTAATTAAAAATTGGCGAGAAAAGTGAATCAGCGGCAGGGAAGCAGAGAAGAGGAAGCAGGGCTGAGCAGCAGAATAGTCCGTGACAGCCCAGGACACGGCCGCTCCTCAGCCGCCCTGAGGCGCCTCCCGTGTTGGAAATACTACATGACGAATTATGTAATTTAGAACCAGTGACCATTAATTTGATAAAAATGTATAAATAGGTGAGAAGGTTTTTTATCAGCGTCTGTGTGGAGGCCGAAATTTTGTCGGACACCCACAAAAGGCTCCTGGCCAAGGATAAAGTAATGCCTGACTCGCTGACACTAAAAGACGGGGGTTTATTTTTCCCGTCAACTCCGGAGAGTTCGGGAAGACCGCCGCTCGCGCCGGAAGTCACGAGGCGCGCGGCTCGAACAGGGCCCCCTTCCCTCGCCGCGGCCTTTGGGGCGCCCCCCGCGGCCGCCGGCGGTATTGCACCTCCCGGCCCCGCCCCGCGGCCCCCGCCGGGCGCAGGCGCAGTGCGGGCGGGCGCGGGACGGCGGCGGCGAGGGACGCGGCGTTCCCCGTTTGGGTCCCACGAACCCCATTCCCCGGCGGCCATAGCGGGGCGGCCGGGCGGCATCGGGGATTGTGGGGGCACAGCGGGGGATGCTGAGCGCGCCCCAGGGCCGCGCAGCCTGCGAGTAGACCCCGCCTCCCGCCCGCCGCAGCGTCGGCCCGGCAGCGCAGCGCGGCGGGACAGAACCGCCCGCTCGAGCAGGTGAGTCCCGCGGGTCCAAGACGCGGGGGGCGGGAAGGGTGACCGGGCACGAGCGGGACCCGCGCACGGGGGTACGGGGTGGGGATGGAGGGAGCGGGGCGGCGGCGTGGTTTTGCGGGGGTCGCACCGGTGCAGGTTCATAGGTTTCGGAACGCGCGGAGGGGTCTGTGAGGTGTGCGGGGAACGCGCGATGTCCCCAGGACGGAGCGAGCGGAGCCGGCAGTCAAAGCGGAACGGCAGCTCCGCGGGGACGGGGGCGCGAGGTGCCCTCGGAGGCATCCGGCTTCCGCTTCCTCCCTCCGGAACCCGCAGCGACACCGCAGCGAAACCGCCAGGGCCCGGCACCCGGCTCCGCTCCCTCTAGCACCGTGGGGGTTCCGGCCCCTCAGTATTCAGGTGATGCTGCCCCATGCAAATCTCCAACTAGGCCTCGCTCGCAAACGGCTGCGTTAAATAGGGCAGTGAAGCTCCTGGGCGGATTTCTGTAGGTCCGCAAAGCATCTGTGTTGTGTTATTTTTAAACAAGAAGAGCTGGTTAATTGAACAAGAGTTAGGCTGGATATCAGGGAAAGTTCTTCCCCCAGAGGGTGGTGGGGCACTGAACAGGCTCTCCTGGGAATGGTCACAGCTCCAAGGCTGCCAGAGCTCCAGGAGCGTTTGGACAACGCTCTCAGGCACAGGGTGGGATTGAGGGGTGTCTGTGCAGGGCCAGGAGCTGGACTCGATGATCCTGGTGAGTTCCTTCCAACTCAGGATATTCTGTGATTCTTTGATGTGTTTCTCAAAATACTTCCATCTCAGCCGGTTCAGAACACGTGCTCCTAAGACTTCGTGAAGTTTGTGAAGACCAACCAGATGTGGGTTTGTGTTGGTTCTTGTTTCACGGGATAGAATATACTTCAGGTTCTCAGATTCACGTTAGATTAATGTATGTTAGATCCGCTACAGTGCTTTTGTAGAGAAACTGTGTAAACACAGGCGGGTGCAGAGAAGCTGGAGCCCAGGTCCCTCTTTTGGTGGGGGACAGGCTTTGTAGTTAATAGTTGTGCTCTTCAGATAACTCAAATATTTAATTTAATAATCAAACTAATAAATTTAAATAATACGATACTGTGTTATAGACATAATATATGCAGACTATACATACAGAATGTTTTTATTTATTGTAAGTTAAAAATTAAAATTAAGTTGTACTTTAGTAAAATGGGACTCAGAACTGTTATGGACATTCCTTCCGCAAAGCTGATTTTGCTTTACATCAGAGAGAAAACCAGCAAAACAATGATTTGTCTGCTTACAGTAATTGCTCTGAAATCCATGGTATGACTTATGTATCCTTTGTAGGAAAACCAAACTGATTTATTTGTATTTTTTTTCAAATTTCAAATCAGTAATGGCCTACCAATCCCGTTTTTCAAAGGAGAGCATTGTCTTCAGTCTTAACCAAGCTCTCTGCCTAGTTGATTCAGTGGGTCCTCATCAGTATTTATTTTAGATGTTATAAAGCAATTTACTTTTTTCTTGCTGCTTGCATGGGTATCCTGAGGTGGCAATGTGGAGTGAAATATGGAAGGTTTTAACCACAGCTGTGGGGTTTTTGTAGCCCTTCAGAATGAGAGTATGTGAGTTACAGTTCTGAAAGGAATTTTTCCAGCTGCTAAAGAAAACATCCTGTAACTGAACTACACATTTCTATTGTTGCTTTAATTTAAGATTGAATATGGCTCATTACCACAACTTTAATCTCAAGTGCTGCTGACTGTTTTTGCCACAACACTTGGTTTTCAGTTGTCATTCCAATCTTGACCTGCTTCTACAAGAACTGCAATTCCTGGTTTTTTGTTCTTCAACACAAACTGAAGATCACTGCTGCTTAGAATTTAATTTCTGTGCAATTTTTTCTAGGATTTTTTTTTCTTCCACACAGGTGTGGGAAAATGGCAAAGAGAATTGCAGAGAAGGAACTGACTGACAGAAACTGGGACCAGGAGGATGAAGCTGAAGAGGTACAATATGCATTAGTTCCCCCTTATACACCGTGCAGGTAGTAGAGTCACTATCTACACATGCTGTGTATCTTGTTCGTAAAACCTACACTAAAACTGGTAAAAGTGTAGCAATTAGTGATAATTTTATAGAAGTGGATTTTTAAAACTTTCTTTTTATAAAGCTTCCAGTTATGCAGACAGTATGGCAAAGCAGCTTTTAAGAGTTAAAGTTACATCAGTGGTTCTAGGGAAAGGAACTTCATGTTTCTAGAGGGAACCCCAAGCGTGTTAAAATGCTTTTGGACTCTTCAAATGTGTGATAATGTTTATTGAACTGACAGGAAAAGCAGATTTAATTTCTGGAGATAAATGCTCTTCGTGCCTCCAGTATTTTTTTGGAGGGTCAATAATAGTTAATTTCAGAACTATGTTAATTTTAGCTGAGTGTCCCCACACAGCCAGAGGAATTAGGCAAATAGTTCAAGTGGTATGTTTCACCTGATTGTAAAAAGAGATTTTCACCTTTAATGTCTCACACTTCCTTATGGCTCATGTTTAAACAAACTGGTTTAGTTTTTGTCCGACTAAAAGTATTAAATGCTTAGGCCTGTAAATGTAAGAAAGAGAACTGACTCTTCCAGGAATTTGAATGTAAGAAAACTTAATTTCCTCATTTATTGCAGGGTAGTACTGAGCCATTAGCTGCCTTTGCTAATGTTTGAACTACAGCAGGCTGCAGGAGGTTTCCTTAGAGCCCACATCTCCATATATTTGCTCCAAACTGTGGATTACTGACAGATTCCCTTCAGCAGAGAGAGCTTAGAGCTGTGTTTAAAAAAAGCAAAGCAAAACTTACATTAGTTGTTGTAATAAAATGGAAATGGCACAAAGAGAAATATATTGCAGAACAAGAAAGAGTTTTCCAAGTATCAACTCACATTCAGGTCGCTGGCAAGCTAGTAGGTGGTGCTGTATTTTTGGGGTGGGTTGGTTTTTAACTTCTTCCCTTGTTTGTTTGGGAGCAGTGTTAGAGTTGTGTTCAAAACCTGATCTTGGCTGTCCCTTCATGTTGTGCATTTCAAGAATTCTACTAATGATTCCATAACTTCCTCTTAAAGGTGGGAACATTCTCTGTGGCAAGTGAAGAGGTCCTGAAGAACAGAGCTATTAAAAAAGCAAAGCGCCGAAATGTTGGGTCAGAGGTAATGTAGTCACTGAACATGAGTGCTGGTAATTTACTCAGTTACAAAGTAGAACATCATGCTCAGGGTTTTACTTACTTGGGTTTGTTGTGATGCTGAATAAAGTTATCATTTCAACTCACTAGCTCGTTTGTGCACGTGAACTTTGGCTTTACTGTAACATGCTGAGAATAAGGCTAAGGCAAAAAAAAGGGTAATAGTTTGACTGGGTGAGGAGGGTGTTCTTGCATATTTTTGAAGTAAAAATAAAGAGTGTTTCAGACACAATGTTGCTTACAAATGGGTAAAACAGCACTTACACTGCTTTACTTCCATATTTTTGCAGAGATGGAAGTATGGAAATGCAAAGTTATTAGTTACCCATACTGGAGGGCTGGGGGATGTCTCAGAAGCTATATTTGTATAGACATCCTGTGAACTAGACGTGCATGATGTTAGAAATAGGCCTGGAGCTTTACCTGTTACATAGATTGCTTTAGGATTGGATGGGACTGGGCACAGTTAGGAGCTAGACAGTCTTCTCCTATGCTTTTGATTTTGCTTCTGCAGTCCGAGCACTGTAAATGAGGAAGCTGCCTTAGCCCACCAATGCCTTGAGTAGTTTTAGCCACAAATGTGGTAGAGGATACAGTTAAATAAAGGATTGTACTGGAAAGTGGTGATGCAAGACATAAACAACAACTTGAGCAGGAGAGATTCAGGGGCAAATGGAATAGGAAAAACAGAACAGCATGAGAAAGGGGACCAGATGGGTTATAGAAGTAGTCAGGAGACTGGGAGCAGGCTGTTAGAGCTGGTAGAAGGGCCTGGCGTACTTTAACCCCAGGTGACAACTAAGGACTGTGCAGCCCCTCTCTCACTCTTCCTCCTAGCAGAATGAGGAGGCAGATCGGAAAAAAGGATGAAACCCCTGGGTTGAGATAAGAACAGTTTAATGATTGAAATATAATGATGATGATGATAAGGGAACCAACAAAAAGAGAAAGAAATAAACCCCAGGAAAAATCAGTGATGCACAGGACAGTTGCTCACTACCTGCTGACCTCAGCCCATCCCCAAGCAGTGATCAGCTGCTCCCAGCCAGCCCCGCCTCCTTCCCTCCCAGTTTCTGTGCTGGCCGTGACATTCTGTGTTACAGAATATCCCTTTGGCCAGTTCAGGTCAGTGTCCTGGTCGTGTTCCCACTCAGCTCCTTGTATCCTGCTCACTGGCAGAGCATGAGACACTGAGAAGTCCTTGACTGCAGTGAGCACTGCTCAGCACCAACTAAAACATCCTTGTGTTATCAATATTCTTCTCACCCTGAATCCAAACCACACCACTGTACCAGCTACTAGGGAGAAAATTAACCTTTTCCCAGCCAAAACCAGGGCTACAGGCTGGACAAAGTCTAAAATGCATAAGAGATGAGAGGACAGCTGAGGTTGTGTAAGAAACCTGTGAAATATTTACAAAAATGTAAGCTGAAACTTCCTGACGTTCCTACATGGAGCAAGCAGAATGCTGCAGTGAAAAAGACTGCAGTTTAACTGGAATATTCAGAGAGAGGTGGGACTGATCAGAGAGAGGCAGAATAAAAGTGCCTACCTAGGAACGAGAAGCAGAGTACTGCACTGGAAAAGATAGCACAAAAGGAAGCAAAAAGACCCATACCCACAAGGTCAGATACTGCAATACAGCCTAAAATCGACAAGCTTTGCCATTTCTTCAGTGGCAAAAGCAGGTGAAACTTAGAAGCAGTTCTCCTCTGATGGTTTTCCAGAGACTCTGAAAGTTCACTTCCAGTAGTAAAAGTTCATTACCTCCAAAGACCTAAAAGTGGCAGTGCTTTATTTGGGTTTTAATCGTAGTTTGTCTTTTAGAAGCATGTAAGAAACTATACCATGAAATAATATTGTTGCAAAGATAGTGATCAGAGCTGGGTAATGAAAAGGCTGCAGAGATACTTATTTCATGATGAAGTACAGTCTGTCTTTGCATCTTCCATCAGTCACACTGGAATATTTTGGGTAAATCCCAGAGGTTTCATAGGTGACTCCAGAATGATGAGTGGATTGAGGTATTGGGCTCTTGATTGCAATTGTAAATGCTAAAAGTTGTTGAAAATAAACCTGAAATTACATAATCCTGTGTTATTATTTAAAGAAAACAAGATGCTGTGAATATCTAATACGTAGTCAAACACATCCACAGCTCTGAACAACCTCCATGTATCCACATCCTAGACCCAGTTTATTTTCATACCAAACATCTGAATCTTTTAAAAACAGTAGCAGTGTGTGTCATAAGGAAGCTGTTAATTTTGTTTGCATAGCTGACACAGTAACGCATGGAATGACACGCTGAACTGGGGCAAAATAAACCAAGGCTATCAGGAATATTAAGTAGGGATAGGATTAGTGTGGAGAAGATGTATGTAACTGGTTGTCTCTCTTCTTTTCTCTGCCCAGTCTGAAAGTGGAGGAGCTTTTAAAGGGTTTAAAGGCTTTATATTGCCTTCTGGAAAAGGAGGAGGTGGCTTCAGTGGATTCGGGAATGGTGCAGGAATAAAGCCTTTGGAAGGGCTGTCTAATGGAAGCAGTAGTGTCTCTAGTACTCCTCCTTTCAGCAGTTTGAAGGGCACCTCTGAAACACAATCAGCATTTGGTAAGTTTTAAATAAGCATATGTATGTATTAACACCTTCAGTCATAAAATCTGTAGGGTTATTTTAGTAGGGAAAAACACATTTAGACCATCCTGTAGTTGTGTTTTAAGGTTTTGAGACTTTAGACCTCTTTTTAAGATTTCTTAAGAAGACTTTGGAGTGCTGGAGGGACAAATTTTCAAATACATGCAGTTTAAAGAGGTGGCAGCTAAATTCATATTTCTAATACTAGAGGCAGAAGTTTTGTAGGCACAGATGGAAATGGAAGGCACTGGCATAAGGCAATCTGCAAAAGGTGTAAAGCATCTGGTAACATGTTCCAGTTAAATAGTTGTCCCAGTTCTTTGAATTTAAATAAAAAATACATGCTGCATAGCTAAAGTCTTCATCTTTTTTTCCTTGTACATCTGATGTTGCAGACAGTCTTACTAGAATCTTATCTGTTACAGTTATACCTACATTTTAAGACATTTGGAATACTTTGGCAAGTTGAGCTCTCATGCTTTGGAATTCCCTGAGGAATATAAGTTCTGTCCCTTTGTGCTGGAGATGCAGAAATGTTAACCCTGAAACCACAGAATTTTGTGGAGTCACCATGCCGTAGAATAGAAACGGTGGAATTTGAAGTTTAGAGTAACTGAGATTTTGGTGAGCTTGAATAAATTAAGGAAAACTTAATTTATATTAAGAAATATTCGATAAGAATTTTTCTAGTTTGCTTCTTTGGGTTTTTTATATGGAAGTGCTTAAAAGCATGTAAAATCATGGGCTAGTGCACTCAGGGTGGTTTAAAGCACAAATGGAAAGAGATAAGCTGAGTATTTTGATTTAATAAGTGTTGCAGCTTGCTAAAGTTGTAAGATTTTTGTAAGATTTTGAAGGTTTTGGCAATATATAAAACGTGTTTTTTTAATGTTCTGTACAAGATGTCTTTGGATTTTTTTTAATACACCAGTGTGCTCCATCTACTTTGTCCATCCCTGATTTACTCATCTAAACTTAAAACTTGGGTCTGCTCACTGGCATGGCAGTACTTGGGGGCACAGTTTGGTGACCCAAAAGAAGGAGCTCAGCTGAGTAAGGATAAGTGACTTGATTAAGAAATACTGAGCATGTTAGTTAGGCTTTTAAGTGAGCTGTGCTTTCTGGGGAAAAAAGAAGGTTCTAAGCCACATTTCTCACTAGGTCAGCAAAGCACTGTGTTGTTTTGTTGTGTTATTTTTTTAAACCAGAGCTTATTAACCAAATGAGTTATGGTGGATATCAGGAAAAAGTTCTTTCCCCAGAGGGTGCTCAGGCTCTGAACAGGCTCCCCAGGGAATGGTCACAGCCCCAAGGCTGCCAGAGCTCCGGGAGCATTTGGACAATGCTCTCAGGCAGAGGGTGGGATTGTTGGGGTGTCTGTGCAGGGCCAGGAGCTGGACTCGATGATCTGTGTGGGTCCCTTCCAGCTCAGGATATTCTGTAATTCTGTGATTTTTCTTGTAACAGGATCCCCAATGTCAAATGGTCCCACTGCCACTGTGTTTGCTGAGAAAAAGGCCATGAGCCCAAGAGCCAATGGTGGCAGCCAGCCCTGCTCATCTGGCAGCACCTTGACCATGGCACATGGCTCTGGCGCCTACCACAAACAGCTGGCTGCTCTCAACTGCTCTGTGCGTGACTGGATAGTGAAGCACGTTAACACCAACCCCCTGTGCGACCTGACCCCCATCTTCAGGGACTACGAGCAGTATTTGGCAAGCATTGAGCAGCAGCATGGAGGCAGCAGTGACAACGGCTCTGAAAAGGAAAGCAGCAAGACCCCTGGCCCGCGGGCTGTTCCTGCATTTGGGAGTTCAAAGCTTCAGCAGGGCTCCACATTTTTGTTTAACAACAAAACTGAGGATACCTCAGATAAAAAACCTGAAGTTGCATCAGAAAAAAGAGACCCATCGTTAGGAGCGACATCAACTGTCTCGTTTAATTTTGGCAAGAGTGTTGACAGTTCTGTTTTGGGTTCCCTTGGTTCAGGAACACTTAGTAGTTTCTCATTTTCTCCTGGGAGTTCAGGTTTGTTTGGAAAAGATGCAAACCAGGCTAAGTCTGTCACTGCAGCATCCACCAGTTTATTGGAAGCTCAGACAGACAGTGGCAATAGTGATGACAAAGGTAAATTCTTTGTATTTCTATTTATAGTTATTTTAATGGTTAGCTGTGAGTGTATGTGACTTGAGAATTCTATAAAAATGCATTATTAAGTTGATCGTGATCATGGCATGGTGTAGTGTCCAAGGAGGTTTGGGTTGGATATCAGGAAAAGGTTCTTCCCCCAGAGGGTGGTGGGGCACTGAACAGGCTCCCTAGGGAATGGTCACAGCTCCAAGGCTGCCAGAGCTGCAGGAGTGTTTGGACAACGCTCTCAGGCACAGAGTGGGATTGTTGGGGTGTCCTGGGCAGGGCCAGGAGCTGGACTTGATGATCCTGGTGGGTCCCTTCCGACTCAGGAAATTCCATATTCTGTGATCATCATTAATCTTGAATTTGAAAGTGCAGAATTATACCCTTAATCGGGAGAACCCAGCCTTATGTAAGCAACAGCAAAAGTATGTGCTTATCAAGACTTCTATATTTCTGTCAGATTTATACATTCTATAATATATAATATATAATATATAATATATAATATAATCCTTTATCTGAGGACAGGACTTGAACTGATGAAATTTCAAGCAGCTGGTGTATTCACCTTTGAGCCTGCTGGACTTCTCAATCCCAGTGCTTTTCCTAGTAGGTTTATCAAGAGATCCCTGCAGTAAAAATCATGAGATACAGAACAATTTAGTCCATTTTACTTAACAGATTGTAAGGCCAACAAAGTCACATAGTACCTGACAGCTTTACTCTGCTCTTTGCCTGTGCTGGGTACAGTAGGCTGATAGAAATCCCAGTGGCTGAGGGGCTGGAAAGGCATAATCTGCCACTCTCTCTTGTCTGTCATTCTGCAACTTAATTCCCTTCCCCCAAATTAAACCTGGCTCTTGAAAGTATTTATTGTGCTTTATTTGAACCCATTTGTGGAGCATATTCTTGAAAGGCGAAAACTATTTCTGTTCAAACAGAAGGTTTTGACTTAATAAGCTTTATAGTTTTGGGGTTTGATTGTTTGGTATGGATTGGATATTGTCATCCCATGTAAACTGAAGGTGAGGATGAAGTTGCTTTAAGAGCTGAATAAAAAAGCAAGTAACACTTTTTTTCTGTAGCTGAAGCTGCTGCAGAGTTCACATGGACTGAAAGATGTTCTGGCTGTCACTGACCGGCCACATGTGTCTGTGTCAACCACGGTGGGCATAAGGGACTTCTAATACAGTGCCAAAATCTGTGCTCACAACATTAACATATTAAAACTTTCTCTGTAAAGGAGGGGAAGAGGAGGAAGAAGAGCCACCAAAAGTCATTGTTAATGAAATAAAAGAAGATGATGCTTTCTACTCAAAGAAGTAGGTGACTTTAATTTGGAAAATAAAATTAATATCTGCATATTGCTATTCTTCACCACTGCAGTGCATAAGTAATGACATGTTTCTTGACTTCCTAATTAATAAACTTGTTAGGAATCCACATAGAATATATAAACTCAAAAAAAACTTAATTATAGGCAGGAATGTGTAAGATCTTACTAAAATTCTTCTGTATCTTGGACACAACTCTAATAGCTTATGTTGTACATGTGATCAGCTTTTTTACAAGATGATTCTGTCTTCATCAGGTTTTATATAGTTAAAATTGCAGGGCCTGTACCACAGAAATCATGTACTGTACTGCTGGAAAATCCATCAGGTAGATTGCATAGCCTAAAATAAGACTCTTCAGTTGGAAAATGCTGATTATTATTATTATTATATAAAGGAGTGAGCAAGTTGTGCTTTTAAACTGAAAATGAAACTAGCTGTACTAGAAGCAGTTTTTCTAATCATGTTCAGTAGTCCAAGTAATTGCGTGTCTGCTTGACACTCAGCACAGAATTTGTCCTGCTACAAAAAGCCATTAGCTTTATCTAAAGGAAGGTGTCTGCTACTTTATTAAAATGGCATTAGGTTTATTAGAGCTTCACTTAAAAAATGTTTATAAATGGTACATCAAAGTCCTATTACAACTTCAGAATGATACAGCAAATTCTTATGGCTTTCTAATTAGTGTTAAATGTAGCCTACATTTATTGCTCCTCACAGACCCTGAGTACAGGTTGCTGTGCCTTTTACTTTTCCCTGAAAGTAATACATTTATCATTTCAATACTGAAATAAATAATTCAGTCTCTCTTTGAACTGCCAGTGCTGTCCACTAGCACATGAAACAAAGTCAAGAATAATAAAGATTCATGTTACTCACAGCATGTTAACTCCTGATTATTGTTACTGTGAATCAGATGGATACTTGTATTTGGAAGATATCTTTGTATTTCATCTCTACATGGCTGCACAAACAAGGATTTGGGATTTGTTTTATTTTTTCTCCACAGGTGCAAACTGTTCTACAAAAAGGATAATGAATTTAAAGAAAAAGGCGTAGGAACATTACACTTAAAACCAGCAGGAAGTGAAAAAACTCAGCTCTTAGTACGAGCAGATACCAATTTAGGTAAGTACATTTCTCCCAGTAACAAGTCTTGATGTCAAAATTCCATGCTAAGCATTAGGATTTTTTTGTCTTTTTTATACAGCATTAACAGACACAATTAATGAAAACCTTTCTACTTTTTTTCCTGAATAATTTAGAATACTGACAAACACTTCAATGGCTCTAGTGAGCATTACAAAAGAGAGCACATGAAGCAGTGCAAGAAGTAAAAGGTTATGGTGTATGTTTGGGCAAACAAAGTACCTGTTTTACCCTGGTTTGTCCAGATTAACATGTCTGTCTGTATCAGAACATTTTACTTCTGCATATGAACTACGTCTCGTGGTCAGAATTAATAACTTGGCATAAACTAAGCACTGTGACTGGTTTCCTCATTTGCTGCTTTTCCCTTGTCCTCTTGCCTTTCTCCTATGTGTCCCGACTATCATTTGATATTGAGGTTCTTTCATTTTAAAAAGGAGGATGCAGTATTTGCAGAGATTTTCTCATTTCTAGTGAGGAAAGAAATCTGAGAACAATGGCCATGAACAGATGCTTAGGGAAGAAGGAAACTAACATACATGATGTTTGTGAATTGTCTTCCTTCCAAACACCACCCTAAGTCTCTAGTTAGTACCTATACTAACACTGTATTGCAGTAAAAGCTAGCAAATGGCTAATTGTAATTTTTTCCCCTCCTCATATGCAGGAAATATACTGTTGAATGTTCTAATTCCACCTAAGATGCCATGTACAAGAACCGGAAAAAACAATGTTCTTATAGTTTGTGTTCCTAATCCACCGATTGATGAGAAGAATCCAGCTGTTCCTGTCACTATGCTAATAAGGGTGAAAACAAATGAGGATGCAGATGAGTTGCACAAAATCTTACTGGAGAAAAAGGAGGCTTAAATAAGTTGCAGTCCGTAATTTGAAGAATTATTGCCAAAATGCTGCTGCTGCTCTTTTTTTTTCCCTAACTTCACTTGAACATTTAATTCTTTACTCTGATATTAAGAACTGTTATAGGAATTCTGGAAAAATGATGTGAGGAAATACTAAACTAGCTAATAAAAGCTTTAATAGAACACAAGTGTTGGACTGTGCTCCCTCATTTTCAGTATCTAAATGCAGGACCTCTTCTGGATAAAGCACATGGATATAAATCCAAGCATATGTTTTTAGCACCAGTCGACCAAATGGAAATCCAAGTACAAAAATATGGTACCAGAGCTTCCTCACAGACAATGCAATACAATGCAACCACCTCCTGTTTTGAGAAGGGAGGATGTTCAAGTTTACCTGTTGAAACTGTTTCTAGACCACAGATTTTTAATTGGTCTGTTGTATTCTGGTGAGACTGACTTTTCAGACTCCGTGACAATACTGCACCCCACCAGTGATGATCTACGTTGTGCTGTGCCTGTACCCTTGCAGACTCACATGCTTTCAGGACTCAAGAGACTGCAGATATTTAAAAAGAGAATTTGCTTGTGTAGTCTTGTTGACAGTAGTGGTTCCTAGAGGGGAACTGTCAGTTCTGTTCTTACTGTAGCAACAAACAAATGATGTGCAATATAGTATAAGCAGACAACTGGAAGACAGTTTTATCTTGGACACACCAGCATCCCCTGGCTTCTGACAGGTCAGAGGCAAAGGGTTGCACTTCCACATGGTCCTTCTGAAGTGTTTGTCCCTAGTCCCTAAACGTGGCCGAGGCAGAGCTGGACATGCTGCATTGGTCCTGCTGCTGGTACTTTGCTGAAGAGAGCTCTTCCCACCAACAAACTTCAGGACGTTTATAGACCTTTCTGTTGCCTGTGGCCCTTGCCGGGAGACACATGGACAAGGGTGCATGTCAGTATGTATTTTTCCATGTGGTAAAGCGCAGTGCTGTGCTGCACTGCATTAAATAAAGCAGCAGAGTGCAGCTTTGGCACAAGGTAATTTGTAATTTTGGCATGGGGTAATTTGTAAACGTAGTTTTCAGCTGTGTTAAAATTAACCAGATGGCAATAATTTGAGGATCAGAACATTCATTCTGGTCTTGGTTTCCCTCAACTTTGTCAGACTGTGTTTGGTGGTTTAATCCTTTTCTTTTTTTCAAATGTTTGCTGGAAACTCCTTCCCTAGTAACTTTTTCTACTTTGCTTCCAACTCTGGGACTTCTCCAAGAGCTTGATGTTAGTATGAAACTTGAACTGCTCTCAGATGTGTTACACTGACCAGCTCTGGCAAGATGGAAGAAACATGCTGTTTCGCCTTTGGCAAAACAGAGGAACAACCTCTAACACGGAGGAAAACCCCTTTCCTTAAAAAAAGTCAGTGTGACACAATTCATACAGGGGACCTGGAGATCCAGCACAGTGGCATCCTGTGGGCAGGGAACAAGGAATAACACCAGTTCATGAGGTGCAGCTCATCTCACCTGCCCACCTTGCTCTGGGGGGTTACAAGTAACCTCTCTAGGCCTAATTCACTGCACAAGTCAGGTTATGGTCTTTTTTTCCCTCTTCATTAAAAGGAGGAAAATCCTGATTTTATCTATAGCCCTGCTGACCAAAGTTCCAAAACAAAGGCCTTTGCTCACATTTCAGCCACGCTTAGTGTACGGGAGTTGCATTTTTAACACTGGAGTGTGAAGGGAGCTTCGATGCCATTTGAGATATTTGAAAAATAAACTGGTGCCTTTTGGGGTTTCTTTTTGCATCCGGCTAAGTACTTAAACCATTAAAAGTCAGTGACATTGCTTTCCTCAAAATAAGATGGTTTTTAAAAAAAAAAAAGTCTTGCTGCTACCTAGATTGGAGCTGACAGGGTGTGTCTAAATGTGTATGAATGAAAAGCAAAACGTTGCCTAACAGTTTAGTCCAGGCTCTGTTTAGTCCAAGGGCTCAGTTAATTTTGCATTTGTCTTTTGACTGTAGTGTCTTAACCCTGTCTCTGTGCAGAAAGGTTTATAGACAGAGCTCTGGCTGTGCATCCCATAAAGAACAGCTCTGTCTATTAAAAAAAGCTTGGCCTTGTCTTTGCTTACTTCCAAAAGCTCATGGATTTGGAACTGTTCCTTCATCCATAGAAATGTGGACCAACAAACTGAACACTTTCCTTATGCTTTGCCTCTGAAGAGGGGCAGTTGTGGGGTTTTGCACATGTGGATGTGGCTCAATTCTGACAGTACATCTCTGGCCCGTTTCCAAGGGGAGGGCACAGAGTGAAAGGAAAAAGAAGTAGAAGAATAATAAATTATGTTGGAAATAATTAAACCCTACCGTAACCATGAGTTCTGAAGTTCAGCAAGTAACACCTGAATTCTTCAGTGCGTGTATTTAACCAGTAAAACCAGGGGAAGATAAAAAATTGGGATGTCACCTTCATTGGAATGTCAAATATATGCATAAACATACAATTTTGAACATTTCACATGGGGAAAATTGCATCTAAAAGAACAGGGAAGAATTTCCCTGCAAGTCAGATTTTAATCAACATCAGTTCATGGTGACCATATCATTATGTGGACTATGAAGCAGGAAAAGTCAGTCAGACACTGACATACTTGGTGCTCAGGTATAAAGCACAGCCCTTTTCCAGCACTGTTAGAAATTTTTGATGATGCTTCAGTTTCTATTTAAGAAATATTAAAATACACAAATGCTGTAAAAGGCCAGAGATTGTTACATAGAAATAAAGGCCTTAAATGAAAAAGCAAAATTCATGGAGAGCACAGTGTACATCTGCCTTCGTAACAAACTGGCACATGCTATCCAAGGAAAGAATTTTGATCAGAATTCCAACTCCAGGAGGCATTCCTGTGTCTTGGTTGGTAATGTATTTAACAGCTGGATATCAGACACCTGATATTAAAGATGCAAGTTTCTGCCCCAATTTGTGTTAATGCCTTCGCTGTTCCAGCTGTATGTAGATACTTTAGTGTCTTATCCATTCCTCCTCCTCCTCCTATAATTTTGAAGTTTCAGCTGGAAAATAAACATCTGCTTCTTTTAATTCTCAGAATAATTTCTAAGGGGGATTATTACAGTTGGCTTGAATTTAAAATATTAAACTGCAATATTCAAGGTTTAGTTTTTTGGGGGGTTCTTTTTGGGTTTTTTTAGTTTGGTTTTTTGTGTTGGGTTTTTGTTGTTGTTGTTGTTTTGGGGTTTTTTTTTGGTAATGTACTCAAAATTATCTATTTGGGAGGACAACAGTGTGTTCCTTTAATCCCTTTTGGTTGATGGATGTGAAAGTTTAAATTAAATTTACAGTTCAAATGAACATACTGTAGAATATAAACCAATCAGGAGGTTTGCTTTGCTATTAAAACTGAAGTTCAGCTCCCTTTGCAACACTGTAACATTTTAAATGTTGTTAAAGACTTTCTTTCTGATGCCTTAACTTACTTGCATTTGATAAAATTTTGTTGCTGGTGCCTGTGTGCAGAAACTGACATTAAACAATTTAAAGTGGCATGAGCTAGTCTAAATCCAATGAAGATGCTGAATGTGATGATCTGTTAGTTGTTGGTAGATTTCAAAATGCTCTGAATTTTTAAGTGGATACTTAGGTTTTACATAACGTATATGTTAATGTTTTCATTAGTTCTGATACACTGAGGACATGTACAAAAATCCATGGAAAATGTGAATAAATGAATGGAAGATTAATTTGTCTTGTGTGAATCACTTTCATTTTGAGTATATAACATTGCATTAATAAAATGAATTGTACAACCAGTTTCTTGCAGGTGAACTCCTTCTTGGGAAATCCTGCTACTAAAAGAAGGAATGTCCTGCCCTGCCCATTCCTGACTTGGAAACCTGGAGCCGGTTCAGCAAAATGCTTCCTCCTTGCAAGGTCAGTGGGCTGAGCCAGCTCAGAGCAAGGAGCTGGGGCTGCCTTGGAGGACAGAGGGAACACCAGTGCTCACATGCTTGGTAGAATGACAGCAGAGACTGACCTCTAAACCCTCCACATGAATATTAAAGGATTTAGAAGCCACATAATCTGGGTTTACCTGATGACCCTTGCTGAATTTATTTTAGATCTTGACTATAGGCACTAACCTAAAATCAGGCCAAAGTGATGCTTTTCTTCATTGGTTTGTGACAGTTTGCAAACACAAGGAAAAAACCCCCAAAACCAAAACGCCCTCTGATTGAAATTGCCACAGACTTGTCATGCCAAGTGTAGTTCAACTTCATGCAGCTGGAATGCGTGTTGGCATTATTCCAGATTTTGGGCACTTCTTCCTTTTACTTTAAAAGACTGTCATCACTGTTTAGAGTCTCCCAAGCTTTTGGCAGCCATAAAGAAAAAGCAAAGTAACAGCTCTCAAGGGCAGAATTATTTTTCTTCTTGGGCTGGGGTAACCTAGAACATCTGATGCCTAATGCTTTGCTAATCACCAAAGATTTTATCACTTGCATAAGAGGAAGAGGCAAAAGCAACTGTTTAGAAGACATCAAGTCTAAGACTAAGAAAATACAACACTCCAAGAATGGAGTGTGTTAATCAAAATCGGGCACTTTCCTGATCCAGCAGGCAAATGCTCTTGCAGGTCACAGCAACCATTGCATGCAGCAGTTGGAACCATTCATATGAAGAGCACAGCAAGAGCCTAAAGTGTGCTGGTTTGGGCTAGGATAACGGTTAATTTTCTTCCCGGTAGCTGTTAGTGGCTGTGTTTCAGATTTGTGCTGGAACAGTGCTGACAGCACAGGGATGTTTTAGTTATCCCTGCATGCTGAGCAGGGCATGCATGGAGCCAAGGCCTTTTCTGGTCCTCACCCATCCCACCAGCAAGAGGACTGGGGAGCATAGGGGGTTGGGAGGGGACATAGCTGGGACAGCTTTTCCCAGCTGGCCACAGGGACATCCCAGACCATATGGTGTTGCCTTCTCCAGCCACCTAGAAACAGACTAGACAAGAGTAAGGGAATAAAGGTAGGTATTTATTTGAAGGGCCTTCAAGGTACACCCTGGGGAGCCAGAGGCTGCTTCCATAAAATGGACCCCAAGATGGACGACAGGTCACGAGTTCTTTACACTGTTATAGGTTTGGTCCATTTGCATATCAGCATAAATTCACCAATTAAAACTTTAGCTCTCTTCCATTTCTCCACCTCTCTCCTGGTCCTAGTTACCACCTTTAGGCCTCGGACAGCCCGAGTGTCCTTGAATAGCAAGCTCAGAGGAGCTTTGTTGTGTCTATCTAGTCTAAGAGAGCAGCAAACAAGCTGTAAGAAACTTCAGAGTTACACACTAGGCAATACAGGATTTGAAAAGTACAGAAGTTAAAACCTAAGGCATCAATGGTGTCATGCTTAGCATATAGAGCTGGGGGGAGATGGAGGAAGTGGAGACATTTGGAGTGATTGTGTTGATCTTCCCAAGTCACCATTGTGCATCACATCCCTTTCCTGGCATGGAGCCAAGGCCTTTTCTGGTCCTCACCCATCCCACCAGCAAGAGGACTGGGGAGCATAGGGGGTTGGGAGGGGACATAGCTGGGACAGCTTTTCCCAGCTGGCCACAGGGACATCCCAGACCATATGGTGTTGCCTTCTCCAGCCACCTAGAAACAGACTAGACAAGAGTAAGGGAATAAAGGTAGGTATTTATTTGAAGGGCCTTCAAGGTACACCCTGGGGAGCCAGAGGCTGCTTCCATAAAATGGACCCCAAGATGGACGACAGGTCACGAGTTCTTTACACTGTTATAGGTTTGGTCCATTTGCATATCAGCATAAATTCACCAATTAAAACTTTAGCTCTCTTCCATTTCTCCACCTCTCTCCTGGTCCTAGTTACCACCTTTAGGCCTCGGACAGCCCGAGTGTCCTTGAATAGCAAGCTCAGAGGAGCTTTGTTGTGTCTATCTAGTCTAAGAGAGCAGCAAACAAGCTGTAAGAAACTTCAGAGTTACACACTAGGCAATACAGGATTTGAAAAGTACAGAAGTTAAAACCTAAGGCATCAATGGTGTCATGCTTAGCATATAGAGCTGGGGGGAGATGGAGGAAGTGGAGACATTTGGAGTGATTGTGTTGATCTTCCCAAGTCACCATTGTGCATCACATCCCTTTCCTGGGATGGCTGAACACCTGCCTGCCCATGGGAAGTGGGGAATGAATCCTGGTTTGCTTGTGTGCATGGCTTTTGCTTTTCCTGTCAAACTGACATTATCTCAACCCACCAGTTTTCCCACTCTCATCCTTCTAACCCCCCCATCTCACCAGGGGGAGGAGTGAAGGGCTAAGCTGCTGCCTGGGGCTAAACCACCAGAAGGCTGTGCATGTGTGTCAATGGCTAGAAAATACCGATGGTAAGAATCATGAAACACTTAAATCATGATCCAAACAATGCCTCAACAGACAAGTTACCTGCCATAATAAACCTCATGGTAAAGACAAAACTGAAAGGCAAATGCAGAGAAGAGCCAGCCAAGTAACTCTGGGTACCATCTTTGCACCAAGCAGGACATGTGAAGGTGTGAACAAGTTCAGTTTGGGCAACAGCTTTGGTAAAATACTTGCTTCATTGGAAGTTTGTAAGACAGACAAGACAACTAAAGTTGAGGTGGAGAAAAGCAACAAACTGCTCTGAATATTCAGGAGCTGATGGCTGGAGGACGAACCTCTGCACAAGCTACAGTATATTACTCTGAGCACATGAAGATGAGTTGCATGAAATACAGCAGTAGCACAAAGGAACCAAAGGCTGTACAAGATGAATAAAGAAGCAGCAGCAGAAGTCACACTGTTTGAAGTAGTCAATATACTTATCCCAGTTTCTGTTAGGTTTGTGTATTGCTCATTTTTTCAGGCATCACACTTGTTTAGAAAGTCTCATTTGCATATGAGCATCCTGCATATGGATATTTATTTTGATTACAATCAGGATGGATTATAATCAGAATAAATACCCATAATATTCAGTTTAGTGGGTATTACTGTTAGGGACATCATAACATTTACTGAGAGGTAATGCAGAAATTCATCTCTGGAAGTCTGCAGAGGCTTCAAAGATACGAACAGAATTTTCTTGTTCAGGCAGTACCACTGAGGAAAAAGTGTGACTTTAGTTTACTACCTTATAGCATGGATCACATAATACACTAAAAAATTTTGTCTGAACTATGGTTGATGCTGTACCTGGAGCCCTACCTGGACTGGTGGGCACTTGGGGCATTCTTCTCACCTGCAAATAGCAATTCTGTTGATGGCAGTTCCAGGGAAAGCTTGCAGATGGTTTCTTCGCTGTAAAAAAAAAAATCTAACACTGAAAAGAAAATGATGGTTTACATACCAAACTTATTTACTTTGGCAATTTACGAAATCCTTTTTTTCTTACCTTTACAGTGAAGTCAGAAATGACACCTGTGCTGGGCAGGGTAACTACAGACACCCATAGCAGGAAGCACGGCATTCCCAACTCTTGCTGAGAAGCAAGCTTGAATAGTAATAACTGTTCTTGCTCCTTGATGATACACCTATCACTACTTTTCAAAGGAAAACCTAGTCTGATACTTGCAGTGATGGAAGACTAGGTTCTGGCAACTCTCTTGTCCTTCAGGAGCAAAGGAAAGCCTCTAGACTTGGTGCAGGCTTAAGGCATTCACTGTTTCCAGTAGGGTTTAGATGAACAGAATGATTGCATCAGAATTAAAGGCTGAGTGTGGGAATTCAAAAAGTCTGTAGACTTGTAAACTGCTTTTGTTGAATCTCCACAGCAATACTGTTCCAGCAGGAAAAGCAGAACTGTAATCATAACCACACTTTAATGTCTGGGGGAGATGGGAGTTGGAAGAGCATGGGGTGAGTCAGCACACATTGTGAAATACTAATTCATGAATCACCAGAATCACCCGAATGTTGGCATAAACAGGGAAAACATAAGTGCAGCTGTAACTAAGATTTCAAGACAAAGATTTTTTGCAGTGTAGGTGCTCTCCACTGAGCTGTGCAGGAAGACTTACTATTTCAGAAAATTATCAGCCAGTTCCATTCATTTCAACAAGGGTTTTAAACTGTTTATTCCCATTTTCCTTTAAAGAGTTTCTTTGAAGTGAATTCAGGGACAAGCAGTTTAACTACCTGCACGCTTACTATTCATACATTTATTGTCATTACCTCAAGTTCATCCATATAACAGCAGCAGCTTCAGCAGAATGCTCACACTGCCCAGGAAGCTGCAGCAGCCCCATCTGCTTTGCTGAACATATCCTCACCCTCTCCAACCCCTCACACTCATATCATGTTCTGAGCAGGAGGTTTTGCCTAAAAATCCTTCCTTCTGTGCAGGTGCCATGAGGTTTACATTGTGTGAAGGTCCAAAGGACAGCTGTGTGGCAGGTCAACTTTATTTTCTGCAGTGGAAGGGCATGTGCCTCACATAAGTAAATCCTGTTTGTGCACACAAACCCTTGTGTCTTGTGTGAACAAAAGATCATCTACCTTAGCTTTCATATCACCACCTCAACCAACATTAACCCTACTAGGAAAAGCCAACTAACTTGTCTTGGGTAAGAGTTTCCTGGCATAACCAAGCATTATAAATGACTTATTTTTGACAATGACATCACTAGATCACATACTTACCTCTCTGAGAAACCAAACTGGGGACAGAGTTCAAGTTAACTCGTATTTTCCTTGATGTATTTTAATATTCTCTTTACTGAGGAGTATCAGCCCCTCTTAGATTCTCATCTACAATGTTAATGGAAAATCAGACCCATATTCTTCCTGCATTTTACTCCTTTGCTTTCTGCAAAGTTTCAATTACAAGCTTCAGGAACAACACACTTCTGAGAAGAGTACACAGGTAACTGCTAAGAAAGACGCCTAGTTTTCCTTTAATGTCCAAAGTGTGATTTTACTTTGTAAAATCAGATCTCAGTGATAAACTTGTGTGCCAAGCAGTATTAGCGTATTTCTTGGGAGGAGTTCTCCAGGTGTGGCCAGGCAGGACACAACACTCCAGGACAAAAGAACATGAGTTAGCTTAGCTGCCCGAAGCAGGGACACCGTAAAGCATGATGTACTGCCACACTGTTAATCCCGTATTTGTCTTTTAGTATATTCAAGAAATTAATTCAGTAAAGCTGGGAAAGCTTTGCAAATATGTACATGGCAGTCTTCTGTTCCCTCAGCATCTGGATTAAAAACCAAACCCCAAACAAGCAAAACTTTTCCTGTCCAAACTCCTGAATGACTAACCAAGCAGGGGAGGTTTATTACGACCACTCGTGAGGTTCTGCTGTTCTTTACCTTTTGTACTGATTTAAATAATGCTTCTCCATTATGGCTGCTTTTGAAACCTTTCAACTTAAAGCATTCAAGGAAAAAAAAAATCAGTTTGTTTCAAAGCCGTATTTCTGTATTTCCCAACCAGCTAGGAATCCCACCCAGTTGCATGGGCAGTGACAGAACAACACTGCCAACAATCTGCTCAAATATCCATGTAAAGAACTGAGACATTCTGTTCTTCTGAAGCTCTGCGTTTTAATTCTTTCTAATATCTCACATGTCTCCGAGCTATCACACATGGCTTAGGATAAATGTTGTTACCTACCACACGGATTCAAAAACATCCTGGTCTGGGATTCTTTGAAATGGAATCATCAGCACATCAACTCATGGACATCGTTGGTAACATTTGTTCAAGGAGTGTTTAACTAATTTAGACAGAAAAATCCCCTGAAAGTTTCTTTGACTGTGAAATGTTACTCACAAAAATCAAGTGAAAAGGGAGGAGCCAGAGCCTTGCATGTCTTTAAGTCAAGGCAGATCCCTGCCAGTACACACAATTCAAGGCAGCGTAAGCACTGCATATCTAATGCAATCTCCTTTTTGTGACAATGCACAAATCCGCACTGAAATTCCTCCTGAATTAATGAGGAAAAAACCATTACAGCCATCAGTCCTCACTATTAAACACTGCACAAACATAAATGTTGATGACTACATAATCAAATTTAGAATAAACCACAGATCAGTTTAGAAGGGTTGTTCTAAAAGCAAAACCAAAAAACTTTTGTAAACAAATTCAGGACTACACTGACTTTTACCTTCCTTCCCCTTATCCAATGTCAAGTTGTCAGGGACTGACCACTGAGAGGTTCCGTATCAGAATCAGAAGTTGGGCTTTGCTCCAAGCGCAATAGGAATGAAGAGTAATGAGGCCACTCTGCCTCCTTAGTCTGGCATCTGGCAATGCCTGCATGAGTGCCAGGGAGTACTATTACACCACTGGTGCCTGCCACCAGGAAGGAATACATCCAAACTCCACCATCACCAGGCACAGTAGAGAGAAAACACCACTAACAGAGTTCATGGTCATTAAAGAGGTCTGTTTATTTGCTGCAGGGTCCAACACCTTCTTCACTGCTGCCATAAGCGAAGTCAACTTTATTTTTGGTGCACAAAATTCTCCTTGCTCTTTGTTCAAATGGCTCAGTACAATGCCAGCATGATTTTCAACCCATCAACTTTTAAGCAACACCGATGATCGATGAGGCAAATATAACCCAAACCATGCAACATGTGTTAGGCTGATAAAATTAGGCTGAGAATATTTATATATTTACACAGAGAACGTTCAACATTGCAACCTGCTTGCAGACTTGTATTATCTTGACCAAGTATCCAAACAGCTACATTCTGGAGTAGAATACTCTTTTGTTTAAGGTTTGGTGTAAAAGCTACTTACTTCACAATGTCTTGAACTGGATTCTACTGCGCCTATTTTTGACGCAGAATTTCTACACACCAGCACCACACACTTTCAGTCATAACTCTCAGAATGTGTAAGGCATTTGCAGAAATCTGACTGCTGTGACCATAGGAAATCCACTTTCTAGAGCTTTCAGCCATGACCTTTGGAAACTGTGAGTCTTTCAAACACAGAGGGTGAGTCCCTAAGAGAGACACTGTTATTCCAAGAACTATAAACTTGTCATTTCTTGACACTGCTACACACAACACAGATAGAATTTATGACTAATAAATTATTTTCCTAAATAAAAACTTGTTCTTAAACCCCACTGGGTAACAACAGGGCTTAGGCACTTCTGAAGATTTTATCTGT
>VYZQ01006957.1:34028-67756 GCA_013400655.1 Mystacornis crossleyi | reverse complement strand
TCTTTAATATGGAAGCTTCAGACTACAAAATACAGGACAAGCAACCATCTCAAAAAGGAAAAAATAATGACGGGCAAGAAGCAGGTCAATAGTCTAAGAGTGCAGTCTATTTCCCTGGACTTCACATCCATACAGATGGGATTCTGTACATGAGAGTCTGCTGGAAGGAATCTGTCTTCAGAGCCAAGGACTTCACTGTCTAAATTATGAGCACAGTTTGGGAAAAACACATTACTGTGAAAAACCACCTCTTTTCTGGAAAGTACAACATGCCTGGAAATAAAAAACTGAGTAACAGCAATCCAGAGCTCAACATGCCCAAGCCTTGTAAACAGTGAAGACCAGGAGAATAAAAAGAGAAGGAACATGGACCAACACAAACTGGATTAGCCAAGACAGCTGAAAGACTCATAGAGATTCTAAAAGCATCTTTTTTTAAAAGGAGATTTGGAATCCGCCTTGTCCTGGTTGGCAGTAAGAGAACATAATTTTACGTACATGGTGGTCTCTAAGGCAGCTAATAATCAGCTAACAAAGAATCACTGATTTAAGAGCTTTCTTAAAAAAAAAAAACAAGCTTTTTATGCTGGTTAAATTGATAGCAGTGAAAAGCTTGTTATGAGTGAAAAGATTCACATCCTTGTACTTGATATCTATCAATATACAACACCTCTGAAGAGCTCAAGTGGTAAGCCTTGATCTCCAAAGGGAGTAAATGGGCAGAAGGATGGAAGGAGTTAAGCGAGCAATGAGGAATGGCAGAATTCCAAAAAGAAATAAAGCTTTTCTCCAAAGTTTCCCAAATTTGTTAACTGAGCTGCATCTTCAAACATCAGCATAACTAATGAAACCCAGTGTGTTCCAGCCATTAAGACGTTGACAGCCAAACAGCCTTCACGGCATTGCAGGACACGCCAGCTCCCTCTGCAGCAATTACTTCAATGGCCAACAGAGGCTGAATCCAGTTTACTGCTTAGGAGCTACAGAATTAAACCCCCTCCAAATTAAGAGGGTGAGAGGTTCTTACTAACATTCACTTTTCTTTTTTGATGTAGTGCAATAGCATGCTAAGGGTCCAGCTGTGCTATCCTGACCCAAACAAAACTTTGATCATATTCCCTGTCAATCTGTCCACACAAGGACAACCAATTATAATTTTCAGGGTTTGTTTAAAAGCAGAACAAAATGTGGAATTTAATAACAGAAAGTGGGAATCACTGGCTATACATAATAAGTCCAAAACAGTTGTTTAAAGAAGGAATAACTGAGAATCTGGCATGTCTTTGCTTCCAAAAAGCACTATTGACATTCAGTAGACTTTTTGACCTCTATTTTCCATGGATGTCCATGAGGGCATACTTGAAGTCCTTTTCTACTAGAAAAGGCGAGTGTTCAACGTACCTACAACATATCTCACTAGCAAGATACAAGAAATAAATTTACTTTTTTTAGGACATTACAGTCCTTCAAACACTAGACATCAAAATCCAACCACACACATGTAACAAAGCAGATGACACCTCCTTAACAACAGATGTAGGATCTAAACTGTACCTTCCATAGCACTCCTTTTGAACTAATGCACTAGTTTAGAATCATTCCTCATTTGCTCTGAAATCTTACACAGCAAGATTTTCTCAGTCTTTCAAATCACACAAAATTAAGCCATCTAAACATAATACACAACACCAAGGGAGCATTACAAATTCTTGTCCACTGAGAAGTGTTCACGCACCAGCCACTGAGGGTCCTATCTGGATACACTTCATTTTTACATTGTTCCTCCACCTGCCTGACTGATCAATTGTCACAATCAGTACAAATGCGACCCCTCTCTCCCTTCCCTCTGCATTGAACATTTGAAGGGAAACCAAGCACTGATTTGCCCAGTCCAGCAGTATGAAAGCAGAGTAAGGAACACATTGAGAGGCTTGTTCTCTAGCTGAGGAGTGGTTTAATTCTCAGCATGGACAAAGAGAGAATATTTGTACTGACTTATGCCAGGCACACTACCTGGGGATCTCAGGTACCCACCCAGGCGGCCTGGCAAGTTCCTTGAGAGGGCACTTCAGCTGCTGAGTGAAGACTCCACCTCTCCCCAGGCTCAGGGAGAAAGCCTGGGGCAACGAGGTTAGATGGTGGAAACACCCTCACATACACACAAGACCACAGGCAACATTCCAAGGTTGCAGCATGAAAAGTGGGTGTGCTGGTAATGACAAAGGGAACATTTTTCTAACGCCTTACAACATATTTGAAGTCAGCTAAAAACTGGTCAGCTGTCCCTGTCATACACTCATGCTGCCGGTGTAAGAAAGGCCACCACACTGTGCTAAGGTGACAGCTTCCAGGCTTGGCCTCAAATACTGACAGACCTCCTTACCATGCTGGAGTCATCAGGTTGGGCTGAAAGGCAAATTTGGTCTGCCTTTATGCTGAAGTGGAGCTATTTCCATGGAATCTAGCCTGAGGAAAAAAAGCAGAAAATCCTATTTGAGAGGTTGAGCCATTAGGTGCTATTGTGAGAGTAGCAAAGCACTTGGGAAAGACCAGGTATGAGGGAGACAAAGGTCCAGGCTCAGAGCACATGCCACAGCATCAGGTTTAGGTGCTCAGAGTCTGAAAAGTGACCAAAATGGCATCTCTGCTCTCACTCTGTGCGGGCACTGGAGTCTCACGTGACCCAAGAGACACACCACCCCTCCCACTGCTGTGCAGTCCTAAATAAACCCAAGTATATACTGGCTCTCACATCAAAACAGTCAGCCAGAGCACACTAACCTCACCATTCAATCATTTTTTCAAATGTCAAGGACAGCAGTTTTGCTGTTTAGAGAGAGCTGCACTTCATGTGTAAACATAAGGCTGTTTTCCTGAGAGCTCCTGACACACCATTTTCAGACCTCCCACTATGCAATTTTTAGTCACTTTTCAGAACACAATTATGTTTCCATCTTTTGTATTTCAAGAAAGCTCTCTGTGCTTCAGCATGTAACAACCAAAGATGGAAAATCCAGGTGAGCTGCCTGACCATAAATCAGCTCCCATGCCCTCCTTGGCTACAAAGGGTACTGCAAGGACGACTCTACAAACTCTCAAGTCCAGTGCATGCAGGAGGATGAGTTACTGGTAAGGTTTTAGGCCTCTGGAGACCGATTACAGCCTCCCGTTTTTTCACTTTAGACTCAAACTGGCATTGACTCAGCTGAGAGAAAGATAAGCAGCATTAGTACTGGAGATGAATCTCGGCTTTACTATAGCAGCACATTTTAGCCTTCTTTTCACTGGCTCGTTTTCTTAGCCAGGTCTTGAGGATGAAAATGTTGCTGTTCTTTGGTAGATACAGAAATCTGTCAGCAGAGTTCACCTGTCCTAACACTGACAGACAAAAAATGGGAACATTTTCAGCCTCTTTTAAGCTCTGACCTGACCTGCTGCGCATACGAAAACAGTGATGTATCTCTTTCCTTTTCTTCCCTTAGCAGGAAGTTGCTCTCTCCCCCACTCCGCTCCACATACACACACGCGCGCGCACGTGCTCGCACACGGCTGATCAGACGAGGAGAGGATACGGCCAGAGTCGATGGAGTGATGTCCAAGAGCACATCATTATGAAATTCTCAGAATGTTTCTCTCAAAGAATATAAAGTTTAACACATTCTGTACATATTGTTGGCTTCTTAGTTATAAAGTAAACACAGTAGCAAACTGTCCATAAAGTGTTGACTCAGTTTAAATGCAGCCCCTTCTCATTTTATCTTGCTGAAAGTCCTCTTCCAGTAGAAACACTCCAGTGATGTGGGCATTCAGTGTGTGACAGCAGAGGAAGGAAGAAAGAGGCACTTTTGATCGGCTGGTATTCCTGGACTTCCCTTTTTCCTGCGGAGGTCTATGTTCCTGACACTAGATGGTAGTGTTAGCACGGAAAACCGCTGTGGATAGGCACTTGGCAACAAGGCTCCAAGGCAGTGCCCGCTCTCTGCTATGTCATCAGGATTGGTTTCTGCCGCACTTCCAGGATATCTGGGCATGGGAGAGAAACAAAGAGATACAGCCAACTTAAGAGGCTCCTGAAAGTAGCCACAGTACCAGGAAGCATGGAGAACTGGAGACAAAAGTGTGGACTGCAGCACAGCCCACCAGGAATCTAAAACATGACGAGCACGCGGCTTTGCCTTTTAAAATGAGTTAACCAGAGTGCAGCTAGGAAGAACTGATAGATGAGAAACTGCAAATATATCCCATCACGTGGAGAGAACAGCTGATCTACTATCATTTATACTGGGATAAAGCAACATACATTAGACAGGGAGTGGCAATATTTTCCAGGGAAGCAAGTGCAAGTGCCATTAACAAGAGATGCCAAAGGGTTTCCCATTCTTGAAGGGAGAAATGCAACATCCCCAAGCCCCTTAAGGAGACTTCTGTGGGTACAAATAATTCACCTCTTTCATCCCTTCTATAGCCCAAAACGTACATTACTGCACTCAAAAAGCTGCCTCCTCTTTTTGGCTCCTCAACTCCATATTGTCCAAGTAGGACAGAATATGAACCTGTAAAACTTCTGTTGTAATCATGGGCATCTTTCCAAATACGGGCAGTAAAACCAACACGGCAAGGCAGTAGCTGGAAGCTGGGCTGCTATGTTCTTTTCTAGGCTACACAAAGAACAAGGAACATGGGAAAAGGGAGCACACAATCAAAAGGCTGATCAAACACAACTGCACAAAGAGGATGACATGAGCAAAAATTGATCCCCAGCTCCAGAGGGCTCCAGCCACACCTGTAAAGAATTAAAACACAGTGGAGGGAGTCCAGTGAAGGGCCACAGAGATGACTAAGGGACTGGATCATCTGACATTATGAGGAGAAGGTGACAGAAGTGTGATTATCCAACATGGACAGAAGGGTCAGAGTGAAGTCTTATCAATAAACTCAAGATGTTTTAAAAAGTATTTTGATCACTATCACTGGGATTTTAATATCTTAGTACAGGTTTCCTGAACTATCCAAGAGAAATGAGCACCTTTCCCACTTCACCCTGCCCCACATGTAATGCTCCTGCTTCCTGGAAAGCTGCCACTGGCACAAATACATTGATTACACAAAGGCCTTGGAAACAGGGCCTACACAATGTGTCAAGCTAAAACAAATGTGAGTAGTGAAAAACTACAGATGAAAATTCTGCCTTACAGCCCAGAAATTTCATGTCCTATTTCTGTGTATCTCAATATATACCCCAATTCCTGCAACTGTATGTTCAACAAACTAAGTCTCAGAAAGAATGTTCAAGTTCAAAGCCAGTATTTGAGCATGAAGGCATTTGTGCCACCCTCTTGAGCAGATATTAAATGTCAGCAGAAACAATACATCTCCTGTGAACTCCAAAATGCCTGTGGTGAGAGAGTGAGTGAGCTTGGTAACTCCAGCTAACTTCTTGTAAGACTATCAACACAACGATCATAAGGAATAATTATGTATTTTGCTGAAACATTCAAAATCCATCCTTAATTACAAATGACCAATTTTTTACTGGAATCTGTAACTTCATCTAAATTGAAATAAATTCCTATTTACAGTGGCATTACAGAGAAATACTTGCTCCTCTGTCTTAACAGCAGAATCCCCCAACATTGTAGGCTGTGCACAATGCATGTTAAAATTCACCTGTTAAAATTCGATGCAATGGCAAAGTGATGTATGTTAAGTGTGCATAGAGTAGAAAGTTTTCATCTGTTCTGTTCAGCTTCAGCCACGAGCCCACCAGCGAGCGTCCTGTTCCAGACAGGGACCGTGACCGGAGATTTGTCACGTTGTGAAGATCTGCAAAGGCAGGAAGAGACAGCAAACCTCAAGGGATTGTACTTCATTGGAACACTTCTGAAACTCAAAAAAAGAGGAAAGCCTCCTATTCATTGTTTAGAGACAAATCACCTGCAGGACACTATCATAACTGCTTTTTTAAAACCAGACAGACCTTGCCTATCACAGAGTTCACCATTTACACTGAAGCTAATAAATGGTAGCAGCAGCAGCTGAAAACGACAGTCAGGAGAGGTGCAGAGTGCTACCACACTGCACCAGCAGAACCCTAACTTAGCCTTCCCTCATACACAAAATCATAGAATAGCTCTAAAATTAAGTACTTACTCATGCAGAAATTTACCAGAGTAACAAAACAGAAATTGTTTCTTTTGAAGAAAATTGACATCTAGCAGACATGGGGAGATTCAGCATTAATACTACAGTTTCCTGCACACCTCCATGCACACCCTGAGCCACACCTAGGACCCTTCAGCTGAGCCATTGTTCTCAGAATTAGTTTAGATGTCCCCAAGTAACTTTTAAAACAAAAAGATACTGAGTCCCCTATAGGCCAGAGGAGTTTTTTATAGGTGCAGGTCTCTCCCACAGCCATGTTCTGCATTTTTGAGGTGTTTTAAATCTTTACTCTATCACCCTGTAAAATTCAGCCCTGTCCCATAATGCCAAAAGCAGATGTTGAAGTCAGCATGTTGAATATCAGTACTGAATCAGGGTGATCAAAACTCTGGGACTGAAAGCAGATCCTGATCCAAAGAGGAAAATACATGGTGACAGCTACTATAGAAAGATACATTACAACGTGGAAGGAAAAAAACTCTGAATATCTTTCCTTCCTTCCCTATACACATGTATAGCCAAGATGTCTATTTCCTCTTCCCATGCACGACCACTATGCCAGGAGCACTGTGGTGATCAGGGCAGAAGGAGCTGACTCTGGTAGCTGCAATAAGCACAACTCTCCTGGTGCATCATGCTTGCACACAGCAAAGCCACTGAAGTGGGCCTTGATGGGCTGTTCCTGTTCAGCACAGGTCTGTCTTCACTGGGGCAACTCTGCAGCAGCACTGGCTGTACCAAGGACACTGCTGATCTTTACATAATCCACATCTTTCCCTCTACCCACAAAGCCAAGATGCACCCAAATCTCTGCTCCTATCTCTACATCTTCTGCATCTGCATCTGACTTTTTCATGCCAACTTAAGGTTTCACCACTGCAGCTCCTGAGCAAACACTGGTAGGACACCCAGGTTTCTGAAATTTGTAAAAAAATCTCAGTCTAGTTACTATTCCTTGTAGAAAACTCATCTTTGAATAAATTAAACTTCCTAGCATAAGCTGTTAAAATATTCCTCTTTTTATTTTTCAGATGAGGAACAATAAGGTCAAAACACTTAGAAACCATTTCTTGGTATTTTATATGAATGCTATAAAGTATCTAAAAAACCTAGAATTTGTTTACTTCCATAAATATATTATACGGAAAATTATATGAAAATAAAAAGAATATCCATCATTATGACTAAATACTCCAGGATCAGACCCTGCAAGACAACCCTGAGCAGGCACTGCACCACCCATGAGGGCTGCCAGAGAAACACCTTGAACCCTGTTCTCTCCTGGGGAACCTCCAAAACAAAGATATCAAAAACAGAGCTGCATGTGGGGAAAGCTGCCCTTCTCCCCACACTACCCTGTGCCTAGTAAAACATACTTAAACACATCACATTTCAAATAACATAGGTTCTGATTAGGCAAATTAAGGAAAAAGAGATGAACAAATGTTTTTATTGATAGAACCCTGAATTAGCTACCATCAGTTTTTTTTAAAACTGCCACAGAATTTGCATTAAGCACTATCACTTTAGTTTGTTTTTTAATGTGCAATTCTTTACTAGCTAAGGTGGTCCAGTACTGCTGATAGGCAATATCTTTGCTACTTCAAACAGAACTTGTAATCTGGAAATTACCTTTGTGGTTATCTGTTAGAATGCCAACAGAGATTTGTTGACTGAATTGTTTTAAACAGATGAAAAGCACTTTGGACATTGACATTTTTGAGTTTCCTGCCTCACAAGACTGTGAGGTGATTGGGATTTATATACTATATTCTGAGTCAGGCTCCATCTTGCCGGTTGTTTCCTGCTGAGTCACTAGAATTTAAAGGAAGAGTTCCACAAGGCATTAAACTATTATACAAACTCATTAGGTTTTCTCTTTATAGAGTTCAGAACTGATTCAAAGCCAGTTACAGTAAATGCCTTTTCACCAGCTTTAACCAACTCTGGATCAAATCATAATTCAGAGAACTTGTTGCTGAGAACATGCCTACCCCACTATACCTGGAGAAATGCCGCCAGAGAATGTGGCATCTGGGAAAGGGGGAGGACCTCAGCTGCTCCAGTTTCTCTCAAATGGGCCCATATAAAAGAAATAAGTTTTAACATATTCAGGAGTTGTGGGCTCCAGCCTTCGAAGAGATGCTTAAGCCTGTGAAAAATCTCATTTTCAGAGAGGCACTGGCTGTATGTGGAGCTCTCATTTTTCCACCCTGCAAACCTTCTTGAAAACCCTGCACTAGGATCCCTTTCCACAGCTCTGTGCCCTCTCCAGACAAGTCTGTTTAGCTGTCAATACTTCTCTCACCTCCACCATCATCATCTCTGAAGAATTCCTCACTGTCGTTTGCTGAATGGGACTTTTTCATCTCAGCAATTCGATTTCGGGGCACTTTTCTCTTGAGGGATGGGGAGAAGAAGGATGGGCGGTTGTTACGTTCTGGGGTTGGCGGTGTGCTGAAAGAAGTAACCTGGAAGGGAAATAGAAGGAATACTGGAGAAAGTCTTGGTTTTCCCTCCATGTGCCACAAGACCGTCACACGGGTAAAAATCAGAATGATGATTGGTATCTAGCTCTGTTTTATCAAAGTGGCTAGAGAATTTCAACTGAGCAATCATTTCAGCTTCAAGATGCTCATCAAGGGGACAATATTTTGATATATCACAACCCTCAACTGCTACATGAATAATGAAAAACCTCTCTCCTGAGATGATCACTTTTAACAAGGATTTACAGTCATAACAGCACAAAATTAATAATTTAGGCACCAAGAATGTCAATCTTATTTTTGCATGTTGAAATTCAGGAGACTTAATATGCTAAGAATGTACTGTGTTGAACACACTCAAATAGTGAATCTTCACTTCTCTGGCATGCACAAGTCAGCAGTTTCCCTGTTGGGAAGGCTGTCCCATGGTATCCCTGTGGAAGGTCAATGTCCCTGGGGAGCAGGGTCACAAATTCCTGAGCCCAACACACTGAGGCAGAAGTGAAGCCAATATGTTCTTTTTTATGTGTGTCATGTTTCAATACCGGAAGGAGAAAATGAAGCTGTGGTGCCTCAGATGATTTGGTTAGCCCAAGTGATGACAAATACCTGGATGGAACTGTCTGTGGTGAAACTCAAGTTAGGGACAAAACTGTGGAGACACCCTTCCTTCAGAGCAGTAGTTGCCATTGAGTAAACTACAATCAAAGCCAGCACACCTGTTTTGGAGAGAACTGAAATGTAGTGCTGATGTGTGCTGGCTGTGATTGCAGTATTTTAATAGTTTCATTTCAAAAGGAAAAAAATAGGGATAACTACTTTGCAAATGGATGTAACTTCCATCCTGTCTTTTCCTCTTCACAGTGTCAATTTAACAACCCCATAACTCTCCCTGAGCTTGCACCTAACACTACTCATATCTGTCCAAAGAAATGCAGAGGGAGGTGACATGGAGTGATGATGGCAGCCAAGCCAGGTTGTTGTTACACTGCAGAAACACTCCATGTTGTCCCTCTGCCACTAATGTTAAAAAAATAAAGGGAAATAACACCCAACTGATCCTCTCCCCAGCACACTTCATTTCTAATTTGTGCTTGTCTCTGTTTTTACTTTTGGAGTCATTTCATATCACACTGTGGGGGAAACCAGAAACAGACATATCACCGTTAAACCCATTAGTAAAAAGCAGTGGTAACAAATTATCAAATCTAATTTGACATTTTCCAACTGACACGGGAAGCCTTGGAAACAAAAGATCATGTTGTCCTCCAGGCCTGATTTCTTCAGGCTGTATTTCTGTATTCTGGTAGAGAGCAAGAACATCCAGTTAAGGAGTTCTGTGCTGGTAGCTCACGTTGCCTTTTACCAAGTCAGAAACAAAAACCACAGTGCCTGCATAGAGACCTCTAGAAGCAGTTCTGCAGATCTTTAAATGATACAGGTTAGCCACACTACACAGAAAACCATGCTAGACTCCATCAGGTACTGACCCAGCTCAGGTTTGTGCAAGTATTTTGAAGACATGTCACCTAATTCCCCATTAATCAGGTGAAATGTCTTAATGGAAAATAAAGCTCAGGATTGAATAAAGGTCAAATCAGCATCTATGGTCTGATTCTATCGGCATTCTACCGCACTTGCATTAAAATTAAGCATATGCATGAATATGATGCACCTGGATCCGTGATCTTTGCTTTAGCATTATACAGGCTTCACGATGGCAGTATTCTTCAGTGGCAAAACCTAACAGCACCATTTCCTGTGAGGTTTAGCAAGCAACCTATATAATACACAAATTCCACATTTCTCAGTAAATCCCATTTCATACAGAAGTGGAATCTACTTTTTTTTTAATAGAAAACAGGCAGAATCATTGGTTTCCCTGGCATCAAGATTGCTGTTGTTTCAACAAAACACTCCAGACGTATGAATCATCCAGTCATCTCTGTATTCAGCATTTGCTCAGGAGAAAGTGCCTTAAAAAATCCATCTCATATACTGAGTACAACCATATTACACATAGGCAAACCTAAGTGCAGAACCTCGATGTGACTCAACCCCAGCTTCAGTCTGCCTCCTGGCTTTGGAACAAAGCATGTTCATGCTTCACCTTAAGACAGTATTTCTGTCTGCTACTTACTCTCTCATGCACTGGGGAGTCTGGATTTGAATCTTCTTCTGTCCCATACGGTGAAGTGTCACCAGTGGAAACTCTACTCACTGCCATCTCCGCATGTCCTTTTCCCTGTGGTCCTTTCATTCGGACAAACTCCATATTATTGTATTTATAAAAGCCAAAAGACATTCTCTGAGCCATCTTAGCTGCAACACTCACCTACAATACATCAAGACAGGAGAGAAAAACATGTAATAACAGCTCTAGAACTTGAAAATAACATCCTCTGAAAGCAGTTTTCTAAGAAGTCAGAACCATAGTGGATAATGATTCCTAAAAAACATTTTTAAGCCACAATCTGAAGTGGTCTCCAAAAGGAAAGTAATTTTACAGAGACAAAAACAGGTTCGGAGAAGAACCAACTCCTTCAGCCATCCAAAAGGCAGAGTTACCAATGGCACTCTGAGAGAAAACCGGAAGTTTTTATCTAGGCCCACACACTGTGGCACAGGAGAGCACAGGCAGGTACGTGAACAGCTAAGTGCAACCTGTGCCGGGGCACTCGTTTGAGTCCAAAAAGCAATAGACGCACACAAGGTGCCTCAAACCAGCAAAGCACACCACACAACTGGGTCACTACTTCGTGCCAAGTAATTTCTGACATTTTTATGTCCATACTGTCAAGGCCAAAATATAAGGAACCAGACCCATGCACAACTAACCTGCCCTGCATGGCTCACCAGGACACTCTGACAACTTTAAACCCCCTAAACAGACACAAGGGCTCAAATTTCCAGTCAGCAGAACTGAACTGAAGATTGAACTGAGAATTGAAAAAAAGGAATAGACCAATATAAAAACAATCAAGGTTTTGCTAAGTGAAGTAAGTAGGACTTATCCATAGTTTAAGTGATTTACTGCAATTTTCATCAGTTTATGAAAAGGCCAAGATGCTTATCACCTTGTATTGTACTAAGAATTACAGAATCCTAGAATAATTTAGGTTAGAAACAACCTTTAAGATCATTAAGTCCAGCCATTAACCAAACACTGCCAAGCCCACCACTAAATCATGTCCTTAAGTGTCACATCTACACATTTGTTAAATATTTCAAGGGTTGAGGACTCCATCACTTCCCTGGGCAGCCTGTTCCAGTGCTTGGCAACCCTTCAAGTAAAGGAATTTTTCCTAGTATTCAATCTCAACCTTCCCTGAAACAACTGAAATCAAGTAATCTTCAAAAGCATAGAGATTATTCCTGTTCTGTAAAAAGAATGGTAAAATTTCAAGTTCTGTCTCTGGCCATAATGGCATATTTGAAGAGTTAACAATTTTACTTCATCTAACAAAACAATGTCAAGTAGCTGTGTGGTCAGTCAGGACATTCCTAGGCTATATGGTGACTTTACCACATCAAATCTTAGCTTTCCACTGCAGGGCTTTCTTTTTATGTTGTCTTCAGTGATTCTGCATTCCAACTTATTTTAATAACCCAAGTGCTGATCATCTAAGACCACAAGATGATGGTGGAAGAGAAACAACTTTTGTTTCATGTTGTCACAGAAACCTGCTGGAAGAGTGTAACGGCTCACATCTAAAACAGGGAGAAGGGAAATTATTCAGCACCTCTCCTGACAAGGGCAGAGACAAAGAGAAATTTACAGACACAGTAGATATTGTGGGAGTTTCTTCTATTTGTTTCCAAAAATCTCTCAGGATTGTCTTCATAATAAACCATTTGAGACATTTATTGACTCTTGATTTCAGGACTGAGTACTGAATTTGAAGGTGAAAGTGCTGGTATTTCACGTTTCTGTAGAAAGCAGAGAAAGTTTCTCTCAGTGTCAGTGAGTTGACAGGGGTCTTTTGAAAACAGCCATGAGTGCAAAATACAATGAAGAAAAATACACTTTATTGCAAGATAGTTACCAGAGTTTAAGATCTCCCATTAAATCACACCTTCTCTGAATACAAAAATATCTATGACCTTTCAAGAAAATGAAGGGGCTCCAAGAACTGTTGTTCAGGTCCATTCCAGTGCCACACTCTTGACTACTTATCCCTACCTTCTCTCCTTTTGGCAAATGGCAGAGGAGTATATCCCAGTCTGAATACCCTCAGCTATCTGAGCCAAAACCACTAGCTTTCAGCTAACTTTCAAAGCCAAAAAAGACAGACTATGATGCAGCTGATCTAATAGGACAAAAAGCTGACAGCCTCAGCCACAAAGAAAATCCAGTCAGAGCACCATTGCTGCAAAGGACATGGTCTTTCAGAAGCTGCTTACCCTGTTGTCATAGACCTTCTTGAGTGCTTCATAGCGGATGGACCCCTGGAAGATCACCCCTTGGAAGGTGTTGCTTTTATCACTGGCCACCAGCTCCACACAGACCATTTCTCCTTCTCCCACAGTCATGTCACTGAAAACCTGCCAAAGATGCAAGATGAAACACTTTGATGCAAACTGCAGTTGTTCAAATTGAAATACATTCAGATTTCCATGGCTGTCCTTATGCCCAAGGAAGTTTCAAAATAAACTGAAAGGGAGCAGAATGTTCCACCCCAGCCTTTCAAAAAAAACCAGACTCCAGGCAGTGCACACTGCAAATCACATGTTGAGATGAGCAGCTCTCACATCAGCCTTTCATGCTTTAGCCCATCATAGACACTGATGCCTAAATACAGCTTTATTTCAGACATTAAAGAGAGAGAAAGGTTAAATAAAATAAAATAAAATAAGATCTAGCAGAAGCTAACCCTCAACCAGCCAAGAACATTTGTTCAAAAGGTACAAGAAAACAGCTAATCGGGACGTAAGACTAGAATAGGACAAAACTTTGCTGCTGCGACAAGGAACTCACCTCTTCAAAACTGTCAATCATGAAGAATATATTGGGGTAGCTGATCTTTGACTCCTCTCCTTTACTGTCCATCGGGTGTTTGCTTGGAGATGCAAACACTTGCTGAGAAAGATGCAGAAAAAGATATATCTTCTCAGTTAAATGTGCTTGGGAACAGACACACAAAACACAAGGCAAGTAATTACAAAACAACTCAGGCTGGCACTGCTCACTTACACTAGAGATGCTGGACATCCTGCAAGCACAGCTGAGCTGGTTTCTGACTAAAGCCAGACGTGCAATAACGGCACTTGAGAAATCCTTAGTTTCCACATGCAAGTAATCAAAAACTCATTGCTCCACTGATGCCTTAGGTTTTAACTTCTGTACTTTTCAAATCCTGTATTGCCTGGTGTGTAACTCTGAAGTTTCTTACAGCTTGTTTGCTGCTCTCTTAGACTAGATAGACACAACAAAGCTTCTCTGAGCTTGCTATTCAAGGACACTCGGGCTGTCCGAGGCCTAAAGGTGGAAACTAGGACCAGGAGAGAGGTGGAGAAATGGAAGAGAGCTAAAGTTTTAATTGGTGAATTTATGCTGATATGCAAATGGACCAAACCTATAACAGTGTAAAGAACTCGTGACCTGTCGTCCATCTTGGGGTCCATTTTATGGAAGCAGCCTCTGGCTCCCCAGGGTGTACCTTGAAGGCCCTTCAAATAAATACCTACCTTTATTCCCTTACTCTTGACTAGTCTCTGTTTCTAGGTGGCTGGAGAAGGCAACACCACAGTGAATGTCCCTGTGTGTACCTGACCTCTCACCATACTACAGTACACTGTCCTGCTTTTTCATCACCACTTTCAGGGGCCTTTAAGTTGCTGCAATGTGCTGCAAAGTAAAATGACACAGTGCAAGAAAGTTACCATGAAGCAGCTGACCCAACACCTTTACTTTCATTTGTTATTTGTTTACTTAGTACACACTAAGATCAACCTCCCGCAGTAACAGCAGCGTGGCTGTCCTGGAGTGATTCATGTTATTTTATTCCGTATCTATCTGCACCCAAAAACTGTTACTGTATCTTTACAACCCTACAGCCGCAGACCTTGTGTGTGGGGGGTGCTATCGTGGGCATTTTTGAAATCAGCACGGAGGCAGTTTCCAGGCTCTTGGCTGTGCAGTATTCACTTTGCAAGCTACTTGGTCTTTGTGCAGGCAAAGGCTTTCCTTCCCTTTTTTGTTCTCTTCATTTTGTTGGGGTTTTCTGCTTTTCCTCATCTGGGGAGACTGCAGTTAGCGATTTTGAGCTGTCTTGGGGCGAATTCCACAGGTGCCCACCTGTAGCAGCCCTCGCTCCAATCCAAGCCCTTCCAGGAGGGAAGACTATGGAGAGTCTCTTTTTTGTGGCAGCTTTGGGTTTCCAGTTGTAGCTACTTGTAGAAACTGCATTTTGCAGTTAGAAACTGTTTCAAAGTGAACTTCGCAAACTCTGCTGGCAACCAGAAAAAAATCGAGCAAGTTCCTGGGGCCAGGCCACCCTGTGCCAGTGCCCACAGACTGGCCCTTTCCCCACCACCCCACATCCGGGGTGCAGAGCCCGGCAGCAGCAGCAGCAGAGCCCACGAACGGCAGGAGGAAGCGGCCGCAGCAGCGCAGACCCCACACAGACTGGCAGGTTTCCATCTGCCTCTGGAACTGCTCTGTGGGCTCCTGCCTTCCTGGTAGGGGGTGCCACCATCTTGTCTCTTTGTTCCTGGGGACATGTGGTCACCTAGGAGGTGCTATCTTGGAAGGGAATAGTGTGACACCATCTTCCCTTTGTCCCTTGGCCACATGGCTGCCTGGTGCAGGCGCCATTTTGGGAACAGGTATTTCTGGCATTTTGGGTCTCTCTTTGTTCCCATGGTGTTTTGAGTTTTAACAGTTTGGTATCTAGCAGTTATTTACTTTTCCCCCCTGCCTGTTGGTGTCTGTTTGTTAATAAAATGTTGGTTTTTTCACTTAAATCTACTCAATACATATTTCATTCCTTATTGGGGGAAAAGGATTGGTTGGAATCAAGGGGGAGGTTACTCATTTCAGAATGCCCACCTCTTTAGACTGTCTCAAACTGCTGGAAACAATACCAAGTTTAAAGTTTTTTCATATAACTTCAGTCAGGGGTTTTGTTCGTCTTTGCCTCGGGGGGGAAGGCAATTGAAGTTTCTTTTCAGGGGACTGTTTCATCACTCGAGGCCTGATGAGCTTAAATTCTCAACAGACTGGGAGTAGCACAGAAGGTACACAAAAGATAACAACCACCAACGACTATTAACGAGTATGAATTCCAAACATCACCCCTGGCATGGTTGGAAACACCTGATCTGGGAAAAGAGAGATAAAAGAATGAAGAATGAGACCCTAATTCACATCAAAGGCAAAGAGATCGATAACCAATAGGAAACCAAATACTAAGAACTGTGTAACTTGGGACCAATGAACATTGAATCAATTAATTTCTATGGGTTATGACTGTATAAGTATGTGAAAAATCTAGTAAAAATTACGTGTGATGGAATAATTTTCTCTGCACAGCTCGGGCAATGTGTGGGTGAAATTATTTCTGTTGCACATCCTGACCAGAATAAAGTAATGCCTTGATTCTCTAACAATGTTGTTGGAGAGTTTTTGTTTTTCCCACAGTTTTGGTGACAAAACCAAGACAATGGCTCACAGGAGGACAAGCACTTGGTTTCGCATCTGCATCTTCTGCTTCTGTTTCTTCCCCTATCACTGTCCTTCCTCTTAAACGTTTCTCCCTCCTAAGCAGTTCTTGAACTCCTTTAGTGACTTTGTTAAAATAGCTAAAGGCTTAAGATTTTATCATTCCAGAAGGATTAACGAGTAGGTAAGGAGGGAGAAGAAATTCATACAAAGCAGCTTTCTTTGCTTTCACATTCGTTTACAAACAAAGCTTTGAATTACAGAAACCTGTCAAATCTTAGCCCACTGTAAACATGCTGGAAAGCTCTGGATCTGACCAGGCTTTCAAGCTCGTGACATTCTTGCTACAAACCATTCAACACAAAACATAATTAAGGATAGTATATTAAGATATTCATAAGACGGCTGCTTTTCCTTACTTGTACCTATGCAGCCTTTATGCACATTGAACTAAAATTAAAAAGAAAGGTTGCTTCAAGACGAGAAACATCATTAGAAAGTAACTAGACTCCTCAAAAATGCTACTTGCACTAATGCCTGAAACAAGGACATCTTCCAGGCATCCTCATTCTCATGCCAGCCAATGAACAGCAAAACACCCTCCCAAATTCATCTCCAGTCAGTCACACCTGAGGAAAATACAGTTTGTGGAGATCTTACTGTAAAGCCAGTAGTTCAAAAAATAAAGTCAGCCTTTTTCATACTGGCTTTGTGCCATAGGCACTCACTTGTATGAGTAGAGTAGATTTGTCATAGGTCTGGAGTAGGACAGCAAGCCTTAGGCCATCAACATCTGGCTGCACATGGGCAGGAGAAGACACATTTTCTAAAGCAAGAACCATCAGAGCAGTAATGCAGATCCAAACCTGCTGGACTTCCTTCATTTAAAACCAACAGCTCAGTGGTGGACGTGACAATGAAATGTCCAACTGCAAACATGCTTTCACAGCATATGGAATTGCCTTTGCTCTCTCTATAGATCAACACGATGTTGCTGAAATGTTACTGGTATGTACTGGTAAGTTTAAATGTGGAAAAACAGGAAGACACAATTTATAAGCAGTCCCACAGCAGGAGCCTCTAGAAAGGAGGAACAAAAAACTTCCTCTTCATTCTAAATACTGCTCACATGCAGGAAGGGCTCATCTTCTCCTTCCTAGTTTTCAAATCTGCAAATAATAATCACAGATTTTTCTCAAAAACATTTGCAGATGTGAACTTGGAGTGAAATTTGGACTAGCCAACAGTGAAAAAAGCAGTAAGAAATAACAAGCTTAAATCAGCTGTGCAATGTGGCATCTCAACAGCACCTAGAGAAAAAATTATGTGCTTAATCACTGTAAATCACAGAGACAACAATCAGCATTGCTAGTTTTGTTTGTAGGCAAAGCAAAAGTTCTTTTAAAGTGGTAAAACATAATGAAAAACTAAAGAGCACTGCTTTATTTAGGTAAAGTCATGCAAGCAGCTGCATGAGCTAAGGTAATGGAAACGCCTGGGATAAAGAGCCTTTTAAAGGCAACAGGAGCCTTTTAAAGAAGAATTTCTGCTAACTAGGAGAAGTTGTTGCAAGATCTACTGGAAATTGAGTGGGGAAGCCCCAGGTTTCTTGTTCCTATCCCCTTTATGCTTGTTACTTAGTCTCTTCCATTATGCTAAACCCTGGATCAACTGCACATAAAAGATAAAAGCCTAGGGTGTGGAGATGAAAAGAATGAGCAGTTTAAGAGAAACTAAGAATCTTGTAAAATAATAAAAATATAAATTGGTAATCAGTAAATTGTCTGCCATTTAGCAGCTCTCCATTAGAAACTTACCCTGAAGGCTCCTCATAATCCAGATCTCATACAATTTCAGGTTTAGTCTCGGACTGGAGAACAGTTGGGCATCATATTCCTTCCTTCCCCCAGCACTTTCCCTCTCTCCCCTAAATCCAGCAGGCAAAGATATACACCCTGAAGCATGGAAGGGTCTTCACAATTCCTTGAGAGGGGCTTTAAAGGACATTTAGATTTCACATCTAGATAACTGGCAAGAAATGTCACTATATAAAGACTTGAGATGCTTCACAAGGATGAATCTGTCAAAGCACAGCCTGAAAACAACAGCCCCAGTTCTCTGCATTAGGTAATAATCCTAATAATAGAATATAATGTATTATTAATCCTAATAATATAATGATAATTAGTTAATAATCCTAATAATAATTAGGTAATAATAATAATAATAGTACCAACCTCTGATCCACAGCAATAAAAGGGGACGCTCACCTGAGATTTCTTTTTGTGAATATGAATATCTCCTCCATCGGAGCGTGTGCACACAGCACAGGTTACGACATAATCCAGCTGGAACAGGGCACCATACAGAGAAATTAACATTTAAAGCTGGGAAACCAAAACATTTATGTGCATGAAGCAGAACAGATTCTGTCTCATTTTTTTAGCTGTCTGTCTAAAAAGTAAGATATTTTGTTGTTGCCATTTTCTTTACTCTCTTTACTATACTGAACTTCTGATGATTTTTAAACCTGTGTTTGTTCATTAACTCAATGACACCAAAATCTCTTGCACAGCTGCTTGGTGAGATGCACAACCAGTGGGTAAGGAAAGTCCTGCCAGTATAGTTTAACAGGAGCCTAATTTCAGACAGGGGAATAAGCAGCACACACACGTACCCCCACACACACACTCCTAAGCACACTTTAGGATAGAAATGGAAAAGATTTCCTCCCTTTGAACAGGGAAAAAGAGACACACTAATGAACACCAGTGACATGTTAGAGAGGTCAGAAAACACTAGAACAGCCTTCCAAACAACCTGAAAAAACTTACAAGAAGCAAGTGCAATAGCTCTGGACAGCAATGCCCAGCTGTAACAACACCTCTGAATTCTGACTGTGGCAACTGTATCCTGGTTTTATTGAGTATCAAATACAGGCAAAAACTGCTCTCCGCAGAGAAGTTCTGCAAAGAGACTTCTACGAGGAAGGAGAGAGAATGAAAACAATTTATTTTCCAGGATGTGTGCCTGAGCCAACAGTTTCCCATTCTGAGATCATAATCAGCAGAACTTTTAAGGGATTTCAAATGATTACAGTAATATTCAGCTTTCCTAAGCACCAATGTAACACACACAATAACCAAAAACCTATGAGTTAATTAAAGAAATAATTAGTTCTGGCTTCATGTTCCTACCACCAAATGTTTTAATAAAGTTCTGCTGTCAAGAGCAGTAACCCCCCAGCATAATACATGACACTGCTTTTAAACTTACCACTCTTCTCTCTTAACTGCACCAGTACTGTGAACCCTAATGGAAATCCTGCTTGTCTAAGTCTCATTCACTCTCAAAAAACCATTAAAATGGATGAAGCCTTCCTTTTGCAAAACTTTGTTACAGAGCATAAAACTCAGCCCAGCTTCACAGCATGCAGTTAAAAGTTTTTTGTAGAAAGCTATTAGGACTCTATTGAGAAATAATAAATATCTCAGTTTATGTTCATTTAGATTCTGAAAGGCAAAACTGCATAAATAGCCTGTGAAAATTAGATAAGCATCACTGTTACCTTCTGCAGGATGAGGTTCAAGTAGACACTCTCTTCCCAGTCAATGTCAGGGTCTCCCAGGCCAGGAAGCTTCTTAGAATCTCTCCGGTAAACTTCAACTTCAACCTGCTAAGAAAATACCACATCTCTTTGAAAATTATTACTCAGAGGTACCTATTTCCAAACATAAAACTGGTATCAGATGCTGCACATCATGTAGCTTCCTAGTTTTCAGTCAGGATCAGATTTTGCTGATGATCCAAGGCTTTGTGTAGAAATGAACTGGGGAAACATGGGATGTGCAGGCAAACAGGGAAGAAAGGCAGGTCTGTGAAGGAGAATCTCAGTTTTGGACAGAAGCTTCATTTATTTCTTGAAACAGGTATGTTCTGGCAAAAATGAAATTAATAAAATCAGGGATACACACACATACAGATTTCTCTTAACACAATCCCTCAGAATCAAGCAGGTCACTACACTAATGCTAAACATGGTCCAGCCCATAGCTATTGCTTATTTTCCATTGGGATGGGAGTCTCTGGGAAGACAAAGTCCAACAATTAATCACAGAATATGACAACTTGGAAAAGACCCACAAAGATCATCCAGTCCAGCTCTTGGCCCCGTACAGGACCATCCCCAAGAGTCACATCACATGTCCCTTGGGGATGGTCCTGTGCACTCCACAGAAGATATTTTGGAAACCCCTTTGTAATGGGTTTGCATGGCCAGGTTTTGGTAGCAGGGGAGCTATAGGGGCAGCTCCTGTGAGCAGATGCCAGAAGCTTCCCTTATGTGCACCAGAGCCAATGCCAGGCAGCTCCAGGATTGACGTGCTGCTGGCCAAGGCTGAACCTGTCAGTGACAGTGGCAGCACCTCAGGAATAACAGGTTTAAAAAGGGGCAGGTGGATGCCCGACAGAGACTGTGACCCTGTGGAGACTCCACAATGGAGCAGGTTCCTGTGGAGAGAAGAGCCCAGGCTGTAGCAGGTTTGCTGGGACAACTTGTGACCCTGTGGGGGACCCACACTGGAACAGCCTGTTCTTGAAGGACTGACCCTGTGGAAGGGACCACACTGGAGCAGTTTCTGAAGGACTCTCCCATGTGAGGGACCTCACTCTAGATCAGGGAAAGTGTGATGAGCCCTCACACTAACTACAAAATGTGGAGCCAGTGTGTGAGGAACTTACCATAACCTCCATTTCCCATGACCCTGTGTCACTGAAGGGGTGAAGAAGAAGAGAAAATCAGGAAAGAAGGCCAGGAAGAAGGGAGGGGTGAGGAGAAGGTATTTTTAAGATTTAGTTTTATTTTTCATTGGTAATAAATTAAAGTAAATTCCCTAAGTTAAGTCTGTTTTGCCCATGACGGCAACTGGTGAGGAATCTCTCCCTGTCTTTATCCCAACCCACAAGCTTTTCGCTGTATTTTCTCTGCCCTGCCAGTAATGAAGTGGTGTTTGTGGGCACCTGCCAGCGTCAACATCCCACACCTACTTCTAAAGGTTTCACACTGGAACTACTGATTGGATGCAACTACATACAAGATTTTCAGCTGTACTAAAAACCAAGCAAATGAAAAATCCCAAATAATCTCAGAACGCAGAAACAACTCTACCTATCCTAAAAAACTGAAGCAGCTGAGACAAATATAAAATGATGATGTAGCACTCTGAGGTGAATGTAGTTAGACATTTCCAATACAAACTAGAATAAAAATAAATAAAGCTAGAATACTAAAATATAGTGAAGAACAGCAAAACAGTAAAATTTCAGGATTGCCACTATCATCAGATACCATGAAAGCTGAACACGCTGTTCTTAACCATTAATTTTTAAACTTAGAAATATTTTATTAAAGGGCTATAGACTTACCAGTCTTCTTTTGGTTTGTTTTTATTTCTTCCAAGGTTTAGAGCCATGATTTTTTATTGGCAATATAATTACACAAATTAATGACAGTTACTGCAAAAAACTAAAGATGTTAGCAACTGAGGCAAACAGTCTAATTTAAATTCATCTCCAAACAAAGGTAATATTTGCACTTCTGCACCAAAAAGCACAGAAACATGACATGAACAAAATTCCAGAAATACCCTGTGAAACAATAGCCATCCTGCCTCTGAAGGAAAGATGCAGTGAGAAAACAGGGTGAAGCCAGGACTGAGTAATGGCAGGGTAAAACTCCAGCTCTAAGTAACAACAGGGAAAGTAAAACCAAGTGCACAGCAGACACCGTTTCTGTCTCTCCTGCCTCTGTATCTACAGAGCCTTTATTTTAAGCAAAGCAGTAGTTAACCACCTCATAACACTGAAGTTTAAACCTCCCCCTGCAGAAGTCAGCCACTAATTGTTTCTGCTGGTGAAATTCACTCACACATGAACAACTTCTCCCCAGCAATTACAAAGCCAGTGCTCAACAACTCTTTCATGGAATGCCTCACAAGTCTGTCACAGATATTGACAGGAAAAGGGCTTTCTTTAAACTTTTTTCCCCTGTGCATTAATTCGAGGTAGGATTCCTTGGTGTACAACCTGTGGGTCAAGGCAGAGGGGATCTCCGTAAATCACGGCTCTCCATGGACTGGAAAACATGCTGGATTTCAGACAGTCCTCCCAGGAAAACAAATCTGTCCCAGTGTCAAACACCAGCCAGGCATCCAGGAGACACTGGGTCTTTTTTCCAGGCCTGCTACTGACTCACTTGACCATGCCTCATCTTTGTGCTTGTTTACCTGACTCTAGATCAGACGTGCCCTTCTGCAAGCGTGAAAAGTTATTAACAGAAACAACTATGTAAATACTAATTAGTTATTCCCAATGAAATCCAAAAGCCAAACTAGATACTTGCTCATTGAAGTGAGTGACCCTTCTGGAACTTAAATCCATGATGCCACCTTTGTATCAAGTTTTCACAGGGTTCCTAAGCTACGGCTGTAAAGGAGAAGGGCCTCAGCCAGGCTGACCTCCCACATGCCATGGACATTTTACCCTTTTACTTCATCACAAAACCCAATTAAACGACTAGACAGTGCCTGGGAAAATACCTTGTTACTGGGGTTTTAGGAGGGCGTTTTTTGTGTGTTCTTTTCTTTTCCTCTCAAAGAATTTTTCCCCATGCTAAGGCATAATTGCTGGGTGCTTAAGAGAAACAAAAAGACATGGCCACAGGGGGAGGGGTCCAGCTGTCCCCTTTGGCTTGGGTTCTTCTCAGGTGGGGGCGGAAATATCTCGAGATTGGAACTGGGAAAAGGAGTTGGGTACAGTGCCTAGGGCGCTTTGTTTTCTCGGCGTTCGGAGGGGTCGGAGAGGCTGCAGGTGCTGTGGGAAGAACTCACCATCGCTGCGGGGTCCTGTCTCCTGCTGCTTTTCCTTCTGCCATGAGTGGAACTTGCTCGCTGGAGCGGCTGTCTGTACCGGGACCCTGTTTGACACCCCAGCTCACTGAAAGACGGACCCTTTTCATCATCTGCTTGGGTGCCTCAAGGTGCCCCGGGACGCCAAGCCTGCCTTTCCCTGCTCTGCCGGGAGCCAGGCTGCCCTGTCTCCGCCGTTCTTTCGCTGCTGCTTTGAGGCTTTCGCTACACTGTAGCGCTGCATCCCCTGCCTGTCGAGAAATCCCAGAGGTTCCGTCTGCAGCTCTGGAGCTTAATACATCTCGTCTACCACCCAGATTTCGTGCTCATCCCTGCCGTTCCAGCCTGCTGTTCCCCAGGAGCTCCTGCTGAAGCACCAGGATCAGCTGCCATGGGGGTTTGTGAAGCCTTTCTCCCATCCCTTCCCCGTTTGGGCATGGCCGCAATTGCCACGTGCTCCCCGAGCTTGCTCTGGAGCCCTCCCCGCAGCCACGGGGGAATCATCGCACCTGCCCTGCTCACCAGGAGCCACCAGCGCCGCTGCTGGCTGTGACCGTCACTGCACTGAAGTAGAAAGTGCCTGACAGCCGAGAAGGCTACACTGGGTTCTGGTTCTGTTTGTTGTTACTGCCACAGTTGTTTTGATTTGTTTGTCTTGTTATATATATATATATATATCTAAGTAAAGAACTGTTATTCCTATTCCTCATATCTTTGCCTGAGAGCCCCTTAATTTCAAAACTGTAGTAATTCGGAGGGAAGGGGGTTACATTTTCCATGCCAAGGGAGGCTTCTGCCTTCCTTAGCAGACACCTGTCTTTCAAACCAGGACACTTGTTTTGAGAACTCATTCCAATAATGAATCATCCTCTTGGCTCCAAGTGTGCAACTGCATTTAATTTGTCTGCTTTCCTTTTCCCAGCCTCTGGATCTTATCATGCCAATTTATAGATTTATATAGATGTATCAAAAAGATCTTGAAGAGTCAATTTTGGGGGGTTTGGTTTTGTGCTTGGGCTTTTGGTGGTGTGTTTTTTTTTCATGTGTTAATCTTTGTTAGTCTTTTAAATAAACCAGACAAAATACTTTTAAGAGATCTCTGCGCCTCTTATTAGGTTCCGCCTCAGAACTGGTGCTCCTTTGCCACCCAGCTGGTGTAACATAATGCATGTCTTAAGTTATCCACTTTCAGACAGCTGGAACATTTTTATCATAAAACATGGAAAAATCCATTTAAGATCCCAGTCTAGGTTTAAAGTCTTCATGATAAACAGAGTTTACAAGAAGCACTATTTTGTTGGCAGTGAGAAGCCAGTCAAAAAAGCAGATCCTGATTTTCTTCTAAATAGAAGTCTAATGGAATTACAGGTCTACTCATAAGTAGAACCATTTTCCAGGTTTTTTTCAGACCACATTCACTAAAAAAGAGTAAAGGGGAGAGGACTGAACATGAAAAGGGAGTGGAAAAAGACACAAGGAACAAAATTCAAGACTTTTTCCACAAACACAAGTTCAACAAGAAAATACTTCTATTGTCCTCAGAGCCAGCTGCAATTCAGAGACCAAAATTTGACTTCTGAGATCTTACATTGACAGGTTTGCTTCAAAACATCAGGAAAAATCCACAGAAGTAAAAAGCTTCTGTCAAATGGATCCATCTGCTATGAAATCAGAATGATGACCCAGTATGTGCTCAGGTTTGAAAAGCCCCATCACACAGCACGCCCAGCTCTCGTGGTTTCAACATTAGAAGCATAATTCTCACATTTATCCAGGTACTTCCTTTTACCTCTCTTTTCTGTAGCTGAAAAGTGTCATTTCAAAATGATGTCTTAAATTCAAACCAAATTAAATGGTCTTTCTAAATTCACTGACCAAAGGAACTAAAGTCCTTCTCTTCCATGCCTCAGATTCATCCCCAAGCAGCCCTAGTTTCTTCTGTTCTTTTCTTGTGCATTATTCATCAGCCACTTGTTTTATTTCCTCAGACTTTAAAAACCTCTTTTCATACTGAGTACTTTAAATGGTGTAACCTGGCTGGACATTAACAGAGCAAACTTGTATTACCACTGCAGAGCGTAATAATCTCCATTTCCAGACAACACTTCTCTTGGACAACCAATACTTTGTAGCTCCACAGACACTTATTTATGCACCTCATCACATAGCTGGGATTTCTGTGTGCCATCCTGTTTCCTCACTCCAGAAACTCAACTTACAGCAGCAGGAAACCAGATCCCTTTGATACCAGTACCTATGGATTGCCACAACATGAGCCTGGCACAAGACAGCAGCTGGAGTTGTTTGGCTTTCCTGTTCCATCTAAGCAGCTTTCCATGAAGCAGCACCACCACCACAGCGTGAAGTTGTTTCAGAGTTTGCAGGCACAGACACACATCCCCATCCATCCCCTCTCTGAGCAGCAGTATTGTTTCTCCAGGATCCAAAGCACTGGAAAAGCCTCCCTGGGCAGGTGGATACTCAGTTGCTTCCATACCAGTCTCCTATATAACTAATACAGATCACGCTTCACACAGCACAAGCTATTGAGTTATAAATTTGGATTTACAAGATTACATTTTTATCACCATAAACACTCAGGAAATATTCTTCTCTTAGGGGAATGAAAGATGTCTTAAAAGAAAAAAATCATAAAAAATACGCAAGGTACAAAAAAGAAGTGGTGCTAAATGCTAAACACCAGCCATCAAGCCACAGCAGGACAAAAAACATATATATATATTTACATTAACATTGCAGTGACAGTTAACTTCTAATTACATATTCCTCAGCTGGTCAGAACATTAAATTTCCTTTTCTTCCTATATCCTTTGAACACACACATTTGAAGTAACTTGAACTACTTCATACAGCAGCAGAGGTAGTACTGTAAGTAAGGTGGTTTATGGATGCAAAGGAGGGAGAATTTGTGACTAAAGCAGATTTTTATTCAAACCACCTGGTTAGACAGCAAGAACAAACTTTGGGGCATAAGTAGTCATCTTTGGCTCCTTCTGCCACAAAACTTAATCTATTTTTCCCCAACATAGACAAAGACATCAATTCTCACCCCAAACCTCAGCTCTCCAGTACCCTTATAATGTAGTATCTCCAATGGAATCACAAAACTCATGGATTTCTGCAGCATCTCTGTGACTAATGTCACCAAGGCTATCACTGACAGAATGTGTTTTGGAGGTAGCTCAAGATACAATAAGTTACTGGAATGCTTAGAAGAGTCGTAAAAAAGGGTCTGATAACCTCAGCAGCGTACCTCCACTGGAATGCAAATGATAAAGGGCCTTCAGCTTCTTTATTTTCACCATAGTTCCTGAACACTTCAAATCCCAGTAGGTTTGCTCCTAACGAAGTGAACTAAAAGAATAAAATATATATACACACCCTTATAACTTTCAAAATATTATTTTAGATAAAGATGTAGAGACCCTAAGGTTCAAATCAGCCTCACAAATGTTCTAAGTTAATTTAATATGCTAGTAATGGGGAAAGGATGGGTTATATTGATTTCTGCAATAAAAAAATTGAAAAAAATTAGTAAGCCATGTGACCCTGATTTAATGCAGAGCACTCTTCACAGGATGAACATTTCATGGTGTTTTTACCAGCAGATGCCTAGTTTGAGATTAGCAGAAGATAGATTCAGTCTGAGCAAAAGCTACCCAGCTTTGGCTGGGTTTGTGTGCAGTGATTCCTGCTCATCTGGCTCTTGAGGAGAGGATGCAGGTAATCCATTAAAAAAAGGAAACATTGCACATAAGAGTGCCTGAAACCAGCAGCAATGCAGGTCTGTGTGACAAACACTGCAATCTTTTCAATGTCTCTAGCTGTAGCACCTCCTTCAGCTTCAGCAAGATTGGTTGTACAGAGAGTGGCCTGCCTAAAGTCACCAAAACATGTCCAAACTTTCCCTGCAGCATGAAGCTTTTTTGGCAAAATCCCCCACCTCAAGACATGGAGACACAGGTCACTCCTGGCTTCCCTTTCTCTACACATTGTGATGAATGAGTGAATGATAAATGTTGGCTCTCGCAATATGGATTCAATATTCACTAGCAAATACGTATTATGCAAAATAGTAAAACGTAGTAAAGTTAAAATATATTGTTGTATTCTCGAAGTAGCTGTAATGTAGAAAATGTAGTAAGAAGTGCCTCAAGTTGATAAAACACAGAGGAAAGAGATAAGCCACAAGAACTCCAGGAAGTGCATTATCTCGCAAGATTCACACGTCTCCTAATAAATTGGCTGATACCTAAAAAGGAGGACATTTTCTCTTAACTCTGAGGAAAAACAGACCTTCCTAAGCCGACAGTATGACAAAGGGGGAGAAGGCAGAGATCAAGAAAGGGAAAAAAGAGTAATTAATTGAAGTGTAAATCACCTTCTGAGCTTAATGAATACGTAACAGTTTGAAAAGGTATTTAGTCCTCAAGAGAATAAAGAAAGGGCCTTAGCATACGCTAAGTGCCCGGCGCTGTTTGTTTTTTCCTTTGCTCTTTTTTTCTTTTGTCTTTGTTTTACCAAATAAACATTTGATACTATACTGCTGAAACCTCAGCCTTTGATTTTTTTGTCAATAACACACATCAACAGCATGATGCAATTCAGGGGGAAAAAAAGTATCTCAGGAGCTGCCTGGACCCTTTGGCACAGGAAACGGGCGTTTTCTCAGACCAAGAAACTGCCACAAACAGCATGGGGCTTGTTGGTCTAATATCCTAGGACTTGTGCTTCCTGTGTTTTAACAAGGTGGGAAGTTCCAGAATCACAGAGCCATGTTCAGAGCAGGGCTTGGCTGCCCAGCAGCACTGGAGAACAGATACTCGATAGGACACAGGCTGGGCTGGCCAGTTGGCCATGAAAACCCATCTGCTCACGCATCCGTTCGCCAGTGACATCCCTGTCTCTGAAATAAGAGGGGGGTCGCTTGTTTAACAATGCATTTAGCTTAACTAACAGATTTTGATTTGCCAAGCAAAAGGAAGAATGGGGGATGCAAGATCATTGATAAGGGGAAGTATACGTGATTAAGAGATCTTGTTTTCAGGTCCTAAAACCAGTTTAAACCAGCTCTAGAGTTTGAATTATGGCCACGAACTTAGAAAACATGCGTAAAGAAAAAAGGTAAAAAGTTCAAACCGAGGAAAAGTATTTACTTTATCTGAGGAAGACCTTACTTCATCCCAGAGAGGCCGACCCACAACCACCAAGAGGCACTGTGCATGTGGAAAGCATATGGAAATTACTTTGGGCTCATTATAATATGAAGTGGGACTAGGCGGGACTAGGCAATGAATATGTATAGGTGTATTAGGAAAGTTGATGCATATGTAACCGTTTGGGAAATAAAGTGAGAGGCAAAAGTTGCGAGAGGCGCGCAAACCTTTGTGGAGAGATCCTGCTTGTCGCCTCGGCTGAATAAAATTATACCTACTTAACCACTTTATTTAGTGATAAAGTCTTTTCTGCATATCATCTCTGCTAAATAGGAAGGAAATCAAAGGAGTCTGCATTTTCTTAAGCATGCAGAGAAGCCCTGTGGGAAGGGTGCACTCCCAGTCCTGTCAAGCAGGGAAGAAGATGTTACAAGCCTCCACCAGGATATTTATATTTAATAGGGGACAACTGTATTCAACAATGCAACAATGTCCTAAAATGAAAGATTATTTCAGATATCATGTGGAGGAACTTTCTTCTTAGGATTATGGCTACTGAAATTTTCACCGGTGGTAACAGCAGAGGACAATGCAAAGAATGCCCTCCACGACAAAATTCCTATTCCCTTTTTCTGGATACTACCAATTATTCAGAAGTTGCACCTGATCCTCCTGGAACACACTCTGGAGCCCACATAAAGGCAGCATAATGCCCAGTAGCTATGGCAACTCAACACCCACCACAGCTATAAAGCTGAAACAAAGCCTGCTGCAATAGAGCAACTGCAAACGGTGCAAGAAGCAATGTTCAGCTACAGACAAACCACCCATTTTGAAAAATTTGCTTCAGTCTCAATTACTTGAATTCTGTGCCCACAACCCGTTTGTATAACCAAATGATCACAAACTTTGGGAACTTTTTCTTGTGCTAGTGTCTCGGTTTATAGACAAGTTTAGGAGAAAACACTCTGGAATGAGTGTTTCCTCTAACAAAAAAGGGGTTCCAACCACCCCTTTCTCTCAATGAGAGATTAACACTAGTGTATGAAAGTGAAAAAGACCAATCCTTTATTCACAGAGTGCCAATACGGCACGGGAAACAATGGTGAATAAATGGTAGACACTGAAACGTCAGACCTTGTCCGCCCCCCCCCCCCGNACCCCCCCCCACCCCCACCGCACACACCACACCACACCAAGAAAAAAAAAAAAAAACAAAATGCCAGGGCAAGAGAAAAGAAAAAACCACAATGGCTGCAACGTGGTGGGGAGAAAGAAAAAAAGGCGTCGGTTTTTTTCTCAGGGAAGGAAAAAACCTCAAAGGGTTCACACAGCAGCTTGGGCAAAAACAGATGGGAACCTGGTCAATCTCTGATGTTGGTCTCATCTTCACAGCAGATGAAGCTGGTGGATTTAGGGTCCTTTTGATAAGGAAGACGTCTTTATAAACAATTTGATGGGTGAAGGTACGGGTGTTAACATCTTTGAAATGGGCCTTAATGTTTCTATTAACTTCGGGCAGCAGGTTTGTTACACAGCCCAGACAGCTTGGCTCCTGAAACAGACAAGGGGCTCTGCACAAGCCTGAACTTCTGAAGTTTGGGGTAAAATGACAGGTTCAGGGGAGGATATGTGGTAGGCTGTTCGGGAAGGCCGTACTTTCCTAGTACCTCAGCTAACGGGGAACGGCAGACGCAACATGCGGCCGGGAGTTTAGGATAAAAGGCGGCTGCACCCTCCAAAATCTCGAGAGAGAAAACCCTGCGGGTGTGTGCCCCAATGGACTCTCTCCCTTTACTCAAATAAAGCTGCAGGACTACACTGTCTCATTTGTGGACACTGGCTTTTCAAAGCGTGATTTTTCGCACACCTTCTTTCCTGAAGTCGGCTTTTCTGAGATCTGGGGGCAAGATAGTGCGGCCCCTCAGCTTCCTGGCCATCCCCGGGCCGATTTGTCTCCCGTCAATTCTCCGATCTTGGACCAAAACCAAACTGAACAATACAGGAAAAAAACAAACGCCACCGAAGGATTGTTGTTGCAGATCTCCAAGGCCAGGGAAAGGAAAAAAAAACCCACACCTTTTTGCCTAAACTAACAAAAAACCAAGCTAGCTAAGGAACAAAGTAATGCTGTTGCCTCGCAGTGAGGCTATGAAACGAGCCCGCCCAAGAGTCCCAGGGCTCCTCCCTTCCCCGGACCAATCTTAAAGCTACAGCAACCATTTCTGGGCATAGAGCAGACGATCACGGAATAGAAAACAACCCCAAGGCAGCTAGCCAAAAGCTCTTAGAAAGTCTCACACAGCTGTGAAGGACAGCAAAGCAGAGTTTTTTTCCTTGAACAAAACTCTGGGTAAGATACGCTAAAATTCTGATCTTTCACCACTTTATTATCCCACCCTGGTAACTTGTAGGTACTGATGGTACTCAGGCTGGGGCTCTCAGAGGGACCTCCAACCACACACTGGATCCCTTACTGTCTCCACTGAACAACTGCAGTTGCAGTCTCAGCTTGAAACAACTAAGTCAACTCACATGTAGTCTTTATTCCTTTTGATATTCAGTCCTGCAAAGCTATTCCCACTATTCACGTGGGTTTTTGTACTGCTGTAATTCCTCTAATTCCTTACAACCTAATCTTTCTCCTGTCATTTATGGTTCTGGTTGCAGGTAGTGGCTTCATGACCTAAGACTACCCTGGAGTTAACAATTTAGTTTACTTTAGAATGAGAAGTGCTCTGATTTGTCAAGTCCAGCCCCTGAAATTTAGGGTTAATTACACTGCTCATTATCCCAACCCTTTTAGAGAAGATGAGGCATCACTGCAAACATCTCTCAACTTTGATTTGCTGGCACCCTCTCCTCCCACCCAAGTGTCCTTTGGAGGGAAGAACAGACACTGGTCTATGAGTAGCTCTGAACTGAATGGTCAGATGGTTCCAGTCAGATCCCACTTAGCTCTTAATGAGTACAAGAGTAAAAGACACGCAGGGCAATCTATACCATCAGTTGGCAGCTAGAAACAGCAGCTTCCCCCATCTTCAAAGACAGGAAATTCTCCTGTAAACTTTGCCCTTCATCACTCTACAACAAAAAATTGTTTGCCCTCCTCATTTGAGGCCACATATCAAACACGAGTTTTTTAGATCCTGCACTGCTTTGAGACTGTGTTTCCTCACCGAATTTTCTTCTCATTTTTACTTAAGTTTATATCTCAGTATTAAAGAAATCACCTTAAATTAATTACAGGTCTTGCAAAAGTACTTCATCACAAGGAATACCACAATGTCTTCTGTTTTCTTCTTTTCAAGAAACACAAGACATTCCTTCTGATTGGCAAGTCACAGGCATAGAAAACAAAAGATTTAACAAGCCTACACATCTGCTTTCAGTATCTGCACACTGTATATGAAAATGATTCTGAAGTGATAAGAACGAATAAACTATAAGACTGAGAAATGCTAAGAGGACTCACAGAATAAAAGCTGACTTCAACCAACCATAATTCAAATTACTTAGGTGAAAAGGACCCCAAAAATCTAGTTCTGCCTTTGTAACTCCAGAAATAGCAGAAGAGGTATAAAAGATGAAAAATAAAAGTGCAAGTTGTTCAAATTACTGGAGTGGTCTGAATGCTTGAAGATGCTCCTCAAACAAATCAGGGGAAAGCAAAAATAAGTCACATGGGTGTGGAAACTCTTTATCCCTAGCCTGGCTGTGGCACCACAACAGGGGTTAACAGTGGCTAAGTAAGACAAGGCTGGGAGTTCAAATATACTGAGCAGTATCAGCAAGGCAAGAACGACTTGGTTTTGGGATCCTGACAAAGTCATCTCTGCTGCTGCCTCACATTTGTACTACGTGAATCCCACCAACTATCATTCCCCAAATGCTCCATGAATCTGCTAAATCAGCTTTCCAAAATGAAAAGAGATACATGTGTGACTATTTAAGCATTATCAAACATGGTCCCAGACCACAGAGTAACCCATATTTTCAGGTGTAACAAGTTGCTCACTCTTAACCTATTCCTGTATTGTTATTTTCCAGCCTTTCTGAAGCTCCTAGAGAAGCGCAAGTACCTGAAGCAACATCCAGTGTGCCTTCTGCAGTATCCAGTCAGCAGGATTCAGGAAGGTACATTACATCTGTAGGCAGCAGACACTGCCATGGGAGAAAGAACATTACAGAATGGTACTGAATCAGTGTGTTTCAAACCACCTCTGTTGAATACAGAAATGCATAAACTGGATTACTGACCAGAAGACAGGGTAGGGGAAAACCCTGATCCAGACATTAGACATTTAAGTTCTAATTACCAAAGTTACTACAAACATGATGATGGTATTCCAGAGTTCCAATTCAACTGTATATTAATTTCAACACGGGACCTAGACATTCCCATACCTCTAATAAGCAAACTGATCAGCCTGTAACCCATAGATCAAATCCACTAAATGCTCTGATGAACCCGTGGCCTGATGAGGCTTTCGGGGAGCTCCAAGCAGACACTTTTAACTTTTCCAGGGTGCAAGCCCAGCCTAGCAGTGCTCTTCTGTTCCTCTGCTCCCCAGTGACTCAGATAGATATGACGCATTCCTGATACTGAATTATTCAGCATAATTCATCAGATGGGAAAACTGGGAATGGGCTTCTTCCCTTCCCAGTGAAGTTGCTCTCTGTAGTAGAGAACAGAGCATCTTCTTGGCCACATGCCTCAGGGCTGCCACTTTTCAGTGCCATTCATATTAAAATCACATCTGATTCTGGCTTTCTTGTCACCCTATTTGACTGCTTAAGAAGAGCTCTTCAGAGACTGGAAGCAATATAAAGCAATTCATTAAAAATGCCCCTGCAGCCCACACCCCTTCCTGAGTCTGGAGTTTTGCGACTGTGATACTGTGAAAGTATTTCAGCTGTGCACTTGCTTTGCCTCAGACAGGAATTTACTCTGGAAATAGGGCAGAAGATGAGAGCATCACCACCCTGACTGGTGTTAGCCTGCCACATGTGTCACAAGCACAGTGAAGGCCACAGACAGCCTGGATCATTCAGTGTGGAAAAGAAATGTTCCTGTCACACTCATCCCATTATTTTCTTCCCTTCGTTTTCTTTCCAAGCAGTCTGCCACAGCACACACAGGAAATGGAGATGGCCTTGATGATCTTAAAGGTCTCTTCCAACCCTGATGATTTTGTAAGTGCATCATGAGCAGAGGCTCTCAGGTAGCAGCTCCTTTATGCTCACACACAGCAAATCAAACATCAGCAAAGTAGCATGAGAAAGCACAGGGATTTTTGGCAAGGAGACTGCAAAAGGAAGGTCAAATCTC
>VYZQ01006957.1:16332-27863 GCA_013400655.1 Mystacornis crossleyi | reverse complement strand
CTCCAAAAAATGGGATTTATCTTTCTGCAGCCACCAACCTTAATTCCCAATAAAACCATCCTACTTCTTGCTTCTGTTTCCCCCACCTAAGATGAAAACTGCCAGGAATGCTAAGAAGTTTCTGAGATCTCTAATGGGGAAATAAATACCTATGCAGCACCACTAGGATACCTGATTGTGTTTGCAAGGAACAGTAGTTCATTAGGAGAGCCACATTGTTTTAAATGTAGACTATGAGAATACAGTAGTTTCTCCACTGTTTGTCATTGCTGTATCCCAGCTCCAGGAGGCTGCCTGTATTCTGCTACTGAGTACACCCAACAGATGTTCATTCCTGATACTCTGGTATCTCAGGCAGTTTTCTTCTAGAAATGCCAGTGTGACCATCTTCCTTCTCCTTTTTGTCTCCCTTTCTATAGACCTAGTGTTTGAGTTCATGAAGTATCATCACTGAAAGCAAAACAAAAATCAGCTTTCCAAAAAAGCAGGCAAACTTTCTGATTTTCTCAAGTCTATGACAGTGCATCTCATTTACACTGCTGCTGATGTTACAGAATTACAGAATCATTAGGGTTGAAAGAGACCTCTGGAGATCATTCAGTCCAACCCCCCTGCCAAGGCAGGGTCACCTGAAGTTCACAACCTTAACCATGGTATTTCCTTATGGGTCAATTTTGTATAACATCTTGTGGTGAGCAGAGCTGGAAATTCCTTATCCTTGGTTTGCATTTCTTCAGATGTGTCAGGTACTCCACAACACCAAATCCCATGTTACCTTAAGCTTTCCAAATTAAAATACATCATTACTCACCTTTTTACCCTCTGTACTCTCCCCACTGACATAGGACAGTTTCCGACGGACGTAGAAGAGCATATCATCCTGCCGGGGGGCCCACTTCTCCATGAAATACGTAGAAAACATCCAAGTCCAGAACACAATACGGTCATCTTTGAAACACCCTAAGAGGTATAAAGAAAGGAGAGATAAGAGTTATGAATGAGGAGGCCACTTTTGCTTGTGCTTAACACAACAACAGAACTAGCTCTAAGTTCTTCCATGGTGCACAGCCCAGCTGTCACTTGGCCTGAGCCCACAGCCTATGTTAGGCCATTGTCAAGCGAATCCCGGCAACCAAACTGCCCCTCTGCCCTACAAGCACAGGTCAGGGCCCAGGAGCAGACCCTGGCTCTGCCTGTGCCATGAAGAAGTGCAGGGCCAACACACTGTGGGAGAACACGTCAAAGCGACACTTGAGCACTTTCAAAGACATGTGGTGACAGTACATGCTCCAATTAATGACCTGGAGCCATGAGGTGCCAACAGGTTCCTTATGGGCTCTTGGGGATTACAGCCAATCCTTCAGGAACTAACAGCTGATGTCTTCCTTAAACTGATACACAGGAATAAGAATATGCCTATGCAGGGGCAACTGTAATTCACCCTCTCTCTGACAAAGGAACAAAATCCAGCTCAAGGAAAGCACAAGTTCACAAGTCTTGAATCCCGATTACACAATAAAAAGTGGGAGGAGAAGGGCAAAAATGTGAAGAGGAAGATGCCACAAAGTCTCATTCAAGGAGACGAATGACATCAGCACCAGCACTGCAGTTGGCCTCTCCCCAAGAAAAGAAGGCATGGTGGAGGTGACATCTCATTTTGTGAAACTCTTCAAAGCACTCAGCTGTAATAAAACAGCAAAGGGTGCTGCACCTTTCGTATTGTTAAAGATAAGATGAGAAGGCAGTACTGTGCCTGGTGATAGGGGAGATGATTACTCCTCCATGGAGTCGATTGCATCCCCTCCCCAAAGCCCTACTGAAGAGATAACTGGCTGTTACAATCAAGCTGTTTTAAACATGTGAGGAGAGAAACACTAAAAAAATACAAATAATTACACTGCTGACACACAGCAAAAACCTGAAATGGATAATGGGGATAATGGATGGTTATTATGTACAAGACAGCAAGACAGGTGGAGGTGTATGTACACACGTGCAACTGCCCACCTCTCCTCCAGAACATTCACCCTTTACAGGACATCCTCAGCACATTTTTCTACTTCACTGTGTGTGCAGTATTTGCCAGACAAGTCTTTCTTCCAATCTTTAATTACTGGGTTGGGCAGGAGATTAGACTTTAAAAATTTTGGGAGACAGATCAAAGAAAATATTAAGTGTCTTCAAACTAAATAAAAAAGTCATATTGAAACCACAATATAATTCCACTGATGGACCATGCACAGAATACGTTAATCAACATCAAGCACGACAGTATTTGAAAATATGTATATAGCTGATATTAAAAAAAAAGGAAAGGCTGAGAGAGACCAGAAAAAGGCCAGGGTGGATCCCAGTGCAGCTTAATTCCAGGCCACATTGCAATTACTTTATTTGCACGACTGCAGTGAAGTTTCAATGACTAAAGGCAGCATAGAACATAATGTGTAATCCTGAATAAAATCTGTACTAACTACTTGAGTACTTAAGGACTATCAATTTTTTTTCCAGCAGATAAATGGAATCAAACACTGGAGAGATCAGATACAGAATGCTGGGCATCTTCATCGTGGGAATGTCCCCTTTGGGCACAGGTGAACAGGACTGTGTATAGTGAACAGTTACACCTGAGAGCATACCATGCAAGAGTGGATTCCACTGTGTTCAGACTCACAAAACCAGTCTGAAAAAGGACAGGATTATCACTGGTCTGTATATTCACACAGGAACATCAAGAAGAGAAAAAGAACTATTCAGGTTTAAGGACAAACCTCACTGATGCAAGGACAAATGGCTCTAAACTACCCACTGACACATGCAGGCTGGAAATTCAAAGCTGATTCCTAAGCATTCAAGCCACGAAGTTCAGGAGCAGCCCCCTCAGTTGGAATAGTGAAGGCAAAAATCCCTGCAGCTAAGACAGAGCTCAACTTGGTTAAGAAAGTTCCGGTGGTACCCGTGACAGCCGAGGACACCACGACCCAGTCCCCCCTCTATATTTAGCAAACAGCAGAAAATGGCACACATTCATTGTGATTCACTAATAGTCTCAAAGACACTTATTAAATCTCATGGGGTTAGAGTACCTGAATTCCCAGCCTTAATTAGATGGTGAGGGAGGAGGAAAGAGCGAAAGAGGACTGCCCTGAGTTCCTCTGAAGTTCTAAGAAAGACAAAGGAAAAACTAAAAAAGAATGTACATTCTGTAAAAACCATCTCTGAAAGTGCTCTAGTGTTCAGAAATTGGTTCAAACTGCTTCGGGTTTGCTCCATAGACAAGGAAACAAAGTAACTCTAGCCAAGCCACTCCTAGGTTTATAATGCAAAATGAAGTTATCTAAACCCAGCATTATAAAAAAGGGTTTATTAACCAGTTCTAGATTCTGACAGTACATGCAGAACTCTGAGAAGCTGTCTGTGAGCTGCTGAAACCATCAGGTGTGTTTTAGGCTATCAACCACAGGAATTATTATGCTCACCTAATTATTTAGGGGTGGTTATAGCACATATGTTTAGGATATATATATAGCATATACATTTCCAGGTGGTTATACCTGCAGGAGAACAACAGACCTGGGTAGCATACCAGGACGTTGTGTGTGCTTTTCCCTTGCTGGGGAACACAGGACAAACTGATTCCATGGATTCAACCTCCGTTTAAGCAGAAAACCTGGGGACAAAAGCACTGCGGCACTGAACCTACTTCAGCAATGCAGCACAATGCAGGGGAAAAAACCCTGGAAACCCTTAGAGCCACAGTGGATCACTGTCAATTCCAACCCCACCTGCAACTGATGAGATGTAAAACTCTTCATGCTTCAGGGATGCTTGCAGATTCTGCTGTAATTAAAACCAGCCTGAGGATGCTGTGACTGTTGGGACTGCAGTGGCTAAAGGACTCGTCTTGAAGCCAAAAAGAGTCAAACAACAGCGAAACAGCTGCTTTTATTCAATTCTAGTAGAAGCAGAGAGGATGTACAACAGCACACAAAAAGAATTAGCCTTTAAAATCTACTAGCATTTAAATAGCATTAACTTGCAAAGGAGACAACAACATTTTTATTTGCAACCAGAACTTCTTGAAACTTGAGAGGGAGAAAATCTTTTACAGTTTAAATCCAGAAACTGTCAGATCCAGTATGTCCATTCAGGAATGCCTTCAACTATTAGATCCCCACATTACAGAAATTTTGGTCATTTACAGCATCTCACTGGAAGCCTTCCAGCTTTGCCATGAAGAAAACTGGAAACATCTACAGTTGAGAGAACATAGCACGTCAGCTTCCTGAAAACACTGCTCCCCTAGAAAATCCTACTTTTAAAGGAATAAAATGGAATTAAGAGTTCAGACTATAAATCTTAATAAGCCAAAAGTTGGTTATACAATTATGAGACCTTTGTAATGAACAAATCCTAATTACAACTATTACTGTAATTATTCATTTATATGTATTTCATCCTCATTAGAAGCAAAATTTATGCCAACTACTATGTAATAAATGTCTTCTTACCTATTAGATTTTTATACTGAATATTCATTTCAGGGAATTGACTTCATATCCACATAGGAAATTGTGAATTTATTTTTTTTAATACTTTCCAAAAAATCCTTGGATAAAGAGAAGTGTCATGTTATTATTTTGCTTCAAAGGAACAGAAGAAAAGACTTCCTATTCAGTGGATAATAACTTTTTCAGCATGTACAACTCAGAGCTTAGAGGAACAATAATTTCAGCTAGATGGGGTTTCTTCCTATGCTTTTATTCCTTTAGTCTGCCAGGAGATACTCCTCACTGTGAAACATTATAAAATTCATTTCATCCAACACTGCCATAGTGATCATCTGTGAAATGACCACCCTTAGATGTTTAGGGGTTAATTAAACACTAATGAAGATCTTTACAACCCCAGCATGGTGACGAAATGAGAGTTCTAAGCAATTCACACTGTACTTAATTTTTGTTTTGAGTTTAGCCAAGTATTCTGCAAGAACAATATATGAAATGCTTCACATATATTAAACCTACCTTGGATGTTATAAGGATGTAATTATGACTGTATAAAATCAGAATGGATGTTTCCTCTCTAGAGATAGTTGCCAGCTAACCAGATCATCAGAAATCTACAGTTCAGGCTCCTTCCCATGACTATGTACAGGGACACCACTTAATCCCTACAGCTTGACCTTATAAAAACAGGACTGCAGTGAACTTCCAGAAGTTCAGTGGCAACCAATAGTTGGAAGGCAGGTGACACAGAGGGAATAAGTTTTACTGGCAGAACTTTGGCTAAAAGAAGGCAGCATGGTAACAGCAGGGACAGGGGCAAGACAGATGCCACAGACACAACCCTCCTCCTCACCCCAGAGTTAACTATTCTACTCCACCAAGTGTGGCATGCACACATCTATTAATCTGATGAAGACTCAGTATTAGCCCAATCAGAAGAACCTGAGATCTCTAGCTTATATGTTTATCCAGAAAACACCTGAAGATGAGCCAATAAATCCATAAAAGGGTGTGGAACCAGACTGCAGGGAGGCAAGGATTGATTTCAAGGTAATCCATACCTGCACACTGGGCTCTCCAGCTGTGCAGTTAAAAATTCAGGAAGTCTCATAGTGCTTATACTATCTCACCAACTTTTTGGCTGGACACAATCAAATGGTCTGGAGACAACTAGAATGGAAGAAGCTCTCTCCCTTCTCCTAGCTAAACTGAGGAAGGTCTCAGCCTCCCTTCCTCCACTTGAGTCTGGGAAACTGAGCTGCTTCCCTCTTACCTCTCCAGCTTCAGAGACTGAAGAAGCCCATGAAGGTGAGCAGAAAGGAGAGCACCAGAAGGCACCTCTATGGAGAAGCAGGCAATGAAGAACCTAAAGGGTTTCTGATGCTGCTCCACTTAGCAGCAAAAAAACCCCAAACTGACTGAAAAGGAAGAAACCCTATCAACAAAACCAGGTATCAATTGTCTTTTCTTCAGCCTCCAAGTGATTCTCAACATGCAAACCATACACACCAACTTCCATCTCCCCCCATCTCCTTCTTCTTGAGCTCAGAAGCTCTGCTAGGTCCCTCCAGACTCTCAAAGCTCCACTGGCCAGGAACTGAAAAGGCACCTCCTTTCAGATCCAGGCCCCCACCTGCCAGCATGGATGGGCCAGTGCTCTGCCTCACCAGACAGGAATGGCACAGTGCCATATGATGCCACTGACAGCTTTTCTGGCTCTGTCACTGGCTCCTCCCAGCACCTGGCAGAGCCCCTGATGAGGGAAACATCCCAGTGCTCTAGAGAAAATTCCATAAGAGCCATGGGAACCCCCCAAGCTTGCTAGAACAGCCCCCAGGTGCTGCTCTTTTCTGTTCCCTGATTCCTTTCCTCCTCCAGCAGCCAGTTCTCCACTCCCACTGTCCCCCAGCCAGAGCCCAGCATGCTGCCTAAAGCTGCCCCTTGGTAACACCCAGGGGATGCCCCAGAATGTGCTGTTCAATGTGACAGGGGCTGAATTGCCACCAGTAGGACCAGATCTTCTCAAGACTCATTTTTACTGGCACCTCCCTTCAAATCCAGGCTGGGCTTGGTCCCACCACTTGCTTCTCCTAGCTCCTTCCCAAGATGTACCTGGAAAAGTTCTGCCCTGCCTTCAGCACATGTGCTGCCACCTCCCCTCCACTGCGGTGACTGAAAAGATTTATCTGGCCAGACTTTGGACTGACAAATGTCTTTTATCAGTTATACAGCAAAGAGAAGGTAAACTTAAATCCATTAAATTCCCACATACAATAAATCTGGACCAAAGCAACACTAAACAGGCTCTGCATAAGGCATTTCCTCCACCCTTGGGGCTGTCTCATCCCGAAAGGGTGAATACCCCAGGAGGGGTCTGTACCTCAGGAGAGCTCCCTTCATCTTCACCAGCCCCAATGACAATGTGCCAGGAAGCAAAGGCTTTTGGGAAATGCTGTTTCCACATGGGCTTCCCATGCAAGTGACACTGGTCATTGCCATGGCCTCAGGTTCTGGGCACGGAACCCCGAGGTCACCAGCTGGCCCCTTCTACATGGCCTCTTCTTGCAGAAGCCTCTGGTTCCTGGGCCCCTGCAAAGACATCTCCCACCGGAACAACCCCAGTGCCTTCTGAACCCCTGGATCACTTCCAACTATGTCTGCCTGGGGAAAGGAAGTCTCATAGATAACAGATCTCCATAAGTGCCAAGAAACAGAGGCACAACCAAGGAGCTCTGCTCAGCACCTCTGGCACAGGGCACGGGGGAGACTTTAGCTCCGCTTTACTAAACACAGAATCCACACGATAAAACAAACCCAAAGAACCCACAAGCGCAAATGCCCATAATCTTCCTTGCCAGCCATGAGCCAAGGCAAGGACCTGGAAGGTGTCATCCCTTTCCCATGTCAGACACAGGTGATGCCCACCTCCACCTTTGTGCCACTGGCACTATCCCACAGGTGCAGAAAATAAAGTTGATGAGAGATTCAGTCAAGCAGCATTACTTTCCCCTTCCATGCAGGGTCACATGGCATTTTACCACACAAATTTCCCTATGCTGTCATCCCCCAGCAAATCCTGTCTTCTGCACAGACATTGCTGGCTCTTGCTATAAGCCTTTGGAAAAGCCCTTGGAAGCGACTGGAGCACTGCAGCCACACAAGTATAACAGGCAACTCCACTGCAGATCCTGCAGGAGAACTACCAAGGCACTGCTCCCTGACAGTTCAACAACCACACAAACTTCTTGTCTTCCATCCCCTTCCCAAAACAGCCACAGGAAGGATGCAGGAACACCGAAGTCCCTACCCCTGCTTGCCTCCCTGTACTCAAGCACTGCACCCGGCGTTTGTGTAAATCTGCCCTGATTAACAAGAAGTTTGGCTGTAGAACCAAAATCAAATAATTGAAGACAAGGATAGCTGGTGCCAATCTAACACATGTCCACAGACTTCCTAATAAATTTAATTATGGTATTTCTGTAACACCTTTTTCAGTTTTTCTAATAGTTTTTACCTTCTAATTAGCCCCTGGCAAGCAAGAGGAAGAGTGCAGACACAGCCAGTGCCCAGGGACCAGAGCAAGGTTCCTCCACAAAGCTGCTCTCATTTGATTGAGGACAGCAGCACAGAGCAGACCTTTAGACTGTTGATCTGTCAGCTATTTCTGGTTTATTAACAGTATCTATAATGATCTATCCAATAGAGACAAAGGACAGATCTCTTTGCAGACTTTTGCAAAAAAATCCCAATTTTTACAAAAAAAGTGGAAGTACAATTATTCCACCACCTGCTGATTTTGTATAAAAGCCCATGTAGTCCAGACACCTAATTACCCATGACTCTTACCAGGTGTAACTACCTATTATACTGACTTCAAGAGCATGTTTTTTAAGAGGTTACCATAATTATCCTATTTAAAAATTTATCACTAGAGAAGCATTTCCTATAGCTTATCCATCTGGTGGTGTCTTTTGAGTTACTTAGCTTTTTCCATTTAAATCATGTTTTTACCAAACTCAGTGAAGTTGGTCTTGCTATCCTACAACAGTCTCTGAAATCTACAATCTGTTTCCTTATCTCTTCCTTCAGCTCCTACTGTTTTAAAGTCAACCCTTCCTGACAGAATCTGCCTCTTTTCTGTGCATCTACAAAGAATTGAAGCCAGACCACAGCGAGATTAATGACTATAATACCATGCAGTCCTTTTAGGTACTGCATGTGGTCATTACTGCTCTGCCTAAGAGGACAGATAGCCCTGCCAGTCAAAGTTACAAACACTTAATGCACAGCTCATGCATTTAAGGACTTAATTGCGCCCCAGTGGTACTCACAGACTTTTGGAATGGGGAGAGGAGGGCTCAGGGTGAAGAGAATCCTCAAACACAACTAACAATTCTACAGTTTGCAGGAAAAGTTTAGGAAAGGGAAGGTGTCAGCTGGTTTTCAAAAGAAAATACAGTACTCTGAGATAAGAAACTGTGTAAGAGATGGCTCTAGCTCACTTAGGAAAGGCCTTAAGGAAGAAAATGCAGCCAGAAGGGGTTCTGGCCTTGCAAACCTCCCCAGCTGGAGAACACAAAACAGAGGGCAAAGAGTAGGGCTCTACATAGAGAGTAGGGCTTAACAACTCAGCATCTGAAGAGTCTTTTTCAACATTTATTTTAGGGCCCAGAAGTTTAACTACTTCCTCAGCAAGTACAAAGGAGAGTCGGGGGAGAGGGGGTGGCAAGGGGTGTGAGGCACAACACTTCTGCACACTTAAATCATCAGAGAAAGAGAGTCTAATCGTAAGGAGATAAAACAGCGAGAGCAGAGTCAGACAGCTCTAACCATAGTACCTGCATATTTTGAAGTTTTTTCACATATTGAGACACTGAATTCAATAAGAAGCATTCCCAAATGATCGAGGTTGTACAGAAGGCATGAAAACACAAGGCAAAAAACCACCAGAGGAGGGTTATCTGCCCCATCACCAACTCTTCGTTTGAGTAAGTCACTTAGCTCTGCCTGACTATTCCATATGTCAGGATAAGGCAATATTGTCATCCTGTCACAGAGACAGATCAGTTTAATAAATAAATACCTTCCAAATATTTCATTTGTACTTAATGAGAAACATGCTTTAAGCTACTCTTTGTCAAAAATGCTCTCAAATGTGTCGATTATGACTCTAAAGTAGTGTAAGCAGAGATGAGCCTAAGAGCATCCATAGAAACATAGGAAAGATACCAAGAACCTATTTAGATACCAATTATCAATATAAGTATCATCAAGTGTCTGGAACTACCATTTGGAGTGTCCTGACAGGACACCACAGAACTGCAGTTTAACCTCTTCCTAAACCATCTCCCCACCAGCACTTTGATTTGCCTTAATGAATTAAACAGTGACACAAAGAGTTTATTTATCTTGTCTCTTAAGAGTTTCTTGGGATTAACACTGGGGTATTATTCTGCAGCAGAGTGTCTTACATTGGGTTTAATGATCAAAGTTATACATCCAGTAACTCCACAGAGTTACTAGAAAATCAGCATAGAAATACCACAAAGTAGTTAAATTCAGATAACCAAAAACTGCACAGTATGAAATTAAAGAAGAAATACTTCAAATTCTTTCTGTATTATACCTCATAGTGAAACACTACTACAGGGCATTCCTGATGAGGAAGTCTGTGAGAGAGGGTTGTGAAAGAGGTCAGTTCGCCGATAAAGGATGTTGGACTCCAGGCTGCTTTCTAAAATGCTTGTTTATTGCATTGTGGATCCTGGGTTACAGAGAGCGAGCANCTGTTTCATTTTCAGTTTTCACCTTCAGAAATCCCCCTGCCAGACTTGCATATCTGTGAGACTTTAAACTATCATCCTCCCCAACAGAAGTCCCTTGAAGAACACTTTCCTTTTAATTCCAAGGAATAGAAAAACATCATGTAAGAACAGTGAGTCAAGCCCCAAGGTTGTTTATCCCAGTATTGTGCCTTAAACAGCCAGCCCTGCAGATGGATGGGGAGGAGTAGAGGATGATGCAGGAGTGCATTACCTTTCTCCTCAGTACCCTTACAGTCCCCAGCGTTTTTGTGCCAGAGACGAGTGAACATGGCAGCTCATGCTGGATGGCCATTCTAGTCACCTGTTTATCATCTCCTTGGACACACCTAGACTTTCACCACCTACAGTTGTTCGTGACCATGAATATCACAGCTTTTACCATCCAGGAGGTGGTTTTGTTTGGTTTGGGAGTTTTTTAGGGGCTTGGGTTGTTTTTTTCCCTACCAATTTCCAACTTCAAGCAATGGTTTTATTCACAGAAAGGCACAGTGACCAATTACTGCCTACACACTATATTCACCCCATCTACTTCACAAGTATCTTGTGGCACACAGGACCTGAAGCATATCTTTTCCAGGCTGACAAGTCCTACCCTACCAGATAAGTATCCCCTGTACAAAAGTCATCCCTGTAGCACCTCTACTGTCCTTCTCTGAACCTTTTCAAGTCTACAATATTAAAGATGAGCAAATGCCATGGAAACTTTCTGTGGCAAAACATTGATTTCAATCCCTTCCCTCACAGCTCCTAACACCTGACATCCTCTTTTGACTGCACTGAACAGGGGAACAATTACAGGTCCCAAACTAGGTAATACCAGCTTGCTCTGTGAAGATGATGTTTGCTCATCAGCTAAACCCAGTGGCAGAGTTTCTAATGCAACAAATTTTGGGCCACAAACATGCCTTTCCACGAAACTACTACTTCTTTTTCCCTGCTCTTCACATCTTATTGCAAAGCTGTAGCACAACTAAAAGGAAGAACCCTTATGCACAGGCAGAACAACAGTGCAGATTTCAAATGTGCTCATGCACAAGTGAACACATTACCAGGCCTAGAAGAGGGTACATTAGAGCTTCTACAGGCAACACTTCAAACACAACCAGGTGTGAAACTGCACAGCTTTGCATTAAGAAAGTCCATCCCAGAGCTCCTCACTTTAAATATATCTTTATCAATACCTTATGCAGCAAAGCACAAT